>CM040238.1:246565185-246854893 GCA_022545495.1 Chrysanthemum lavandulifolium
TTCTCATGGAATAGCGAGATGATTTGTTGAGTACGTGGATGTAATGATTTAAAAATAATTCATTACTTTGTTAAAAAATGTGGGAGGTCTCTTTGAAGTAGTCCCTTACATCACACATCCTCATATTCCGTTCCAGTGGGATTAAGTATTGTTGTTGTTATTGTTAAAATATGCATGTTTTTATTACACTGTATAGAGGAATGTTAGATTTAGTTTACATTACTTTGGTTAAGTAGCTTATGTGGTATGGCTTATCATTGATAAGCTCATAAACTTTTTCTTGGTGCTTGAAGAATTATTTTATTACGGGGTATATTTATAACTAGCATAAGCTAGGATGTGTGAATTAACTTATGTTGGTGAAATAAACAAAATTGGATATTCCAAACTAAGCTCTTCCAACTAAAAGAAACTCGTCTTTTATTTTAGTAGTTAAAAAAGACGTCGAAAGTCTAAAATATAAGCTACAAACATTAGAGGTATCAGTTTCTTGGCTGTATCATTTGAAGCTCTGCAAATTGCTTCTAGGGAAACATCTTCTTAGTTTCTTATGCTTAAAGTCAGTTTTGGATATTATAAAGTTAGTTATAGTCATTATGAAACCTACTATACTTATCATGAACCAAAATTTACATTTCCATGTTAGAATATGTTACACAGTGTTTTGCTTTCGAGAGCTTCCTAAAAATAGACAAACAAACATATTTTCCTGTTGTTTGCATAGAAATTTCAAAAATGTTACCGCAAGTACATAGGAAAACATTTGGAAAGGTTTTTATATACTTTCAAAAAATATATCTACAAAGAATATTCATCCTTAAGCCATCACCCCTTTAGTTACCACTGTTATCAAGTTTCAGCATGACGTCGTAGATTTCTTCTAGTTCCTCCAAGACTGATTCAAGAGTTGGGCGCAGGTGGTATTTGTCTGCAACACATTTCTGAGCAAGTAAAGCTAATTGGATTGCTGGTTTTGTTAGCAGGATGTTGAATCTTAGTCTTCCGTCCAATGCAAAACGAATACTCTGCATCGAAGCAAACCCATGTTCTCCTGGTAACATATCTCTTGCTACCGTTAGCTCACATTCATTATCAATCGGTTTCCCAGTTAGTATCTCCATCAATACCACTCCGAAACCAAAGACACCCCCCTTCACCTTTGAATCATCTAATAATTTGTATACACTTGTCAGATACATATATCCAAAATTAATATAAAAACTCGGACAGAAACCAAGAGCACTCACAGAATGAAGCTGGACCAAAATGCAATTTTGCATCACTACTTAGTACCAACATCGCCACATCAAAATCTGATAGCTTTGCGTTTAATTCCTGAGATATTAGTAGAAAAAAAAAATATCACTTATACTCAGCAATTGAGGTGGCAATTTTGTCAAGACACTGTATAAAATAGGACAATTTGGGGGTCGGAGAGTGTAATCTTTATGAATAATCACAGATTATTTCATTGACATATTACATTATTTGTAATCATATATGACACACGAGTATTTACTTTTTAAAAATAACAATTTTAGACATAAAGTGTTTTAAATCAACCCATTTTGATCGCTACAATATGGTTCAGATCATAAGTACCTCGTCCAAAAATATATTGTGCATCTGCAATGGGCTATCAGTAAGTTGAGGCTGTGATGTACGCAAGAAAACAAGACCTCGAACAACTCCAATTGCAATTTTAACTCTCGAAATCAATTGGTGTCGCTCTGTCACTCTATCAACTGCAAAGGGAACTCCTTTTGTTCACGTACTCATGTACAACTAGTCAACTATTTTTCAGCTACTAGCTAAGTATACTAAAATTGCACTAACCACTGAATAGGTAGTCGTTCAGGGTTCCTTGATGCATGAACTCGTAAACAATAAGTACTGTATCTACTTCCACGCAATAGCCTAAGATCTTAACAATGTTAGGATCATTAAACTCTTCCAACATTTTCACATTCAGCTGCATCCACACAAAAATAAGTAGAATTAAGAAGACCATCCAATTAAGCAATTCAAAAAGAAGAAAAAAAAAAATAACTGTTTTTAGCATTTGAGTATCAACTCCTTTCTCGAAACCAATTTAATTATATAGAAAAGAAAATGGATGACATTATAAAACTATCAATATATGCATTTGGACAAACAAAAACTAAAACATTTATGTGGTCTTTAACTGCAAAAGCATTAGGTTCAAAATTTTAAAAATAAATACTGTAATCTAGTTGTGTGACGAATGGAGTTTACATCCTTTACCTTATGAGGTTTAAACTTGTATTGATAGAGTCTCTTAACGGCAATGGTCAAACCACCATCGGATAATGAGGGAGTGAATGTTGTCCTATTAAGCCAACCTCTAAAGACCTCACCATACTGTCCGTGACCTAACAGCATGTGACTGCCGAAATTCCTAGTGGCAAGTTCCAAATCACTATATGAAAATATTCTAAAAGAATACTCCATAAGTCCATTATCGGTAGGTGACTCTGTGTCAGGGCCATCTTAACAAGTAGAGAAAAAAAAATTAGATACAAAATAAAAAATCAGAATTTACAAGAGCTAAGAATATTTTAAACTTTAGATGTCTCCCACATATGTTGTATGTTCTTGCAGACTAAAGTAACAAATAACAAGCATCTCTCTCGTGATCCTATTTATGTACTAATGATCTAAATGTAGATTTCTTACATACCAATTATGAAAAAGCGTCTACAATTGAATACAATCAAATATATCAAATAACACTTATGAAAGAGTTTTGTAATACCAGAATTATTTTTAGCCCCGAAGAAAAATTTATAAGTTGAACGCACTGAGCCTGCGGCAAGCTGAACAGAACGATCAAATTGCTCCTGTAATGCCATTGATAGATGAAGAGAAACCACCACCTCGGCCATTGTAGGCCGTTCTTTTCGACTGCTTTTCAAGCAACGGTCAGCAATCTGGGCAAACTCTTTCAAACATTTAGGAGAAATTTGTTCTCTAATATGAGAACTAACAAGTTGATCTAATCTTCGTTCCTTAACACACTTTTGAGCCCAATTTGCCAAATTCCACTCATCCTCACTAAACCGTGTGTCAACTGCACGCCTCCCAGATAGGAGTTCAAACAAAACAACTCCAAAAGCATAAACATCTGATTTCATTGTCAAGTGCCCGGTCATATAGTACTCTGGATCAAGATATCCAAATGTGCCTTTAAGGGCCGTACTTACAGCAGAAGCCGGTTTATTTATTATTTTGGACAGCCCAAAATCTGCAATCTTGGCTGAAAAGTTCTCATCTAGCAAAATATTAGAGCTCTTTACGTCTCGATGTGCGATACCATGTTTGGTACCCACACCAGTATGAAGATAATCTAATCCTCGTGCAGCGCCTATGCTGATATTGAGTCGATGTACCCAAGATAAAGGACTATCATCTTTGCGCAAATGATGCTCAATGGACCCATTAGGAATATACTCATAAACAAGTATCATCTCGTTGCTATCGGAACAATAACCAATTAAAGACACCAAGTGACAGTGCCTTAACTTGGAAAGCATCTCAATTTCAGTCATGAACTCAGATGCACCTTGTCTGGAAAAAGAATCCAAACGTTTGATAGCCACGAGACGTGCTGCAGTAGTATCTTTAGCATCATAAATATGACCCTTGTATACCTTGCCAAACCCTCCCTTCCCAATTACCAACGCGTCATCAAAGTTTAAAGTAGCTAACCTAATCTCGGCAAGCGAAAAACGATGGAATATACGCTCCCTTGCTAATGAACTTAGCTTCTCTTCATCACTGATAGTTGTTACAGGAACAATCTGCAGATTGGACATTGGAACTTCGGACAATATTTTAGGGAACTATTCGTTGCAAATGAGCTAAATGTTTTAAGTCGAAGAAAATGAAGGATGGTCCAATTCAACAAAGGCTGCTAGAATTTTTTATAATCATAATGTACATGTAGGTGCATATAAATTCGTCGAAAATTACCAAATAGCAAGTCATATATATTCTAATACAAATTAGTGGTGCTCATTTTCCTTAGGACACCTGTTGATAATCTAGAGCATGTCTTGAGAGAAGATATACATAAGGTAATTTTCTTTTTCTTAAAATTTTCTTATATCATTAGGTTTGTAAAAATATCATTTTCATATTTTTAGGGTTAATATTCACATGGATAAGGTATCAACGCGGATATAAGTCATATACAGTAATAAACATTGATATTAAATGTCATATTAACTTAACAATCATGCATGCAAACATGTTAGTATTACTCACGAAAGTGCTTTGTTAATATTGTTAGATTTTGGGGTATTAATCTGTGGCAAATATGTCATTCTATCAATTACTAATGGCTTTTAAGTTATGTTCTTTGCAGACTTATTACAGGGGTTAATCATGGACAAAGCATAAATGGTTTAAAGTTCCAAGACGTTCATTTACATTGAAGTCTATCTCGTTTCTGCGATGAGTCATTATAGCCGTTAGAGGGTGCTTTGTATCTTAATCTCCTATTTAATCGGTTCCTTAATCTAGGGTTAGACACAACCTTGTGAGTGCGATCATTGTCTCACATTCTTTTCTTATCGATCATTTCATTGATCTTGTCTTCTCTTTGTATTTGTACGATTATTGTCTCATTGACATTAATCTAATCTTGTAACACTTTGGATACTATTGTTGATTAATCTAAGCCGACTATTGAGGCTTAGGTTTGAATAAAGGTTCTATTGTTTATCTTGTGTTGCTGATACTTTCGTACATGGTATCAGAGCGTCAGACTCATAATCATTATTGATTCTACATCCAAGGGTTTCTTTGTGGAAACTTGGGGACATCTCTTCAGCAACAACTTGGTGGTTTGTGGTTATTGCTATTGGCATAATCACTGGTTATTTCTTATTGTGATTTGTTCTTTCCGCTGCATATTGCTCTGTAAGTCTAAGTCTAATCTCTTCTTCAAACAAACAAGACTTAAGTCTTTGTGGGTACAAACGGGTAAACTAACATCTTGATCCGCCACCTCCGAGGTGGTATGAATACATGCTCTGGTTTACCCCAGTTCACAGGCTTGGTGCTTGTTGTTTCTTAATTACAAAGTCTTATTTATCTCTTTACTTGTCTATCTACTCTTGTTTTTTATTTCTGCCTGTGCTTTTGTCTATCTTATTATATCTGTCTCTCTTATTGTTTGTATTATGGCTATTGGTGATGATAATATTGGTGGTGGTGGTTCTTCCACTGAGTGGTGGTTCTTCCACTGAGAAAAGCTTATCCTTTGGTGATGCTTTGTATTTACACCCCAATAACACAAATGGTACTCCCATTATTACTATCAAACTCACTGGAACTGAAAATTACAAAATATGGAATATGGCCATGACCTTTACCTTAAGGAACCATAATAAGTTAGGGTTTATTGATGGTACTTGCATAAGAGATGATTCGAACCCTAGTCTTGCTAATCAATGGGATACTTGTAACTCTGTTGTGGTTACTTGGATTCTTAACTCTCTCACACGAACTATTTCTTTGGTGCTATATATGCTAAACTGCTTATGAAATGTGGAATGATCTTAAAGATACCTATGATAAGGTTGATGGTTCACTATCTTTAATTTGCATAAAAATATAAACTCTCTTAGTCAAAGTGGGTCTTCTTTGCGATTATTATAACAACCTAAACACTTTATGGAAACAATTTGATTGTATGATTAGCTTGCCTCCTTGCACTTGTGAGGTCGCAAAACATTTTGAAAACACAATCGCCTAATCAAGTTAATGCAATTTCTTATGGGTCTTGATGACTCCTATGTTCCCATCGAAGCAATATTTTAACCAGAGATCCTTTGCCTAATGTCAAAGCGCTTTCTCTGTTGTCTCGGAGAAAAATCTCACGAAATGTTTCATCCGGGAATAGCTCGCTAAACCCAATGCTCTGACTTTCTTTGCAAAAACTTCGATGGTGGAAAATTTTTGATAACAAAATGGATTTAACAACAACAATTTTAAAATCCGGTTTTAATCTCGGTAATGACTCGAACAACAGAGGACCAAACATGAATCTCAAATGTACTAACTGCAAAAACACCGTCACATTGTTGATAGATGTTATGATCCGGTTGGTTATTGTAGACGTATGGTCCGGATGGGCCAGAATGGGTCGAGCCGGCAGATCGCGCCCACTCTACACCTAAACCCTAATCTATCCCCTATAAATACATGACGGGTTATCTCAACCTAACTAACTTGGATATGCTACATCGCATACTAACTTGACCGTCGGAGGTGGACCCGGGGCTACGGCCTCGGGTCCACTCCTAACGGGTTCTCTTTGTTGACAGGTCTACTAGGGCTCGAGAAGACGACTAACGGCCCAAGGAGAGTCGTTGAATCCAGCCCGAGCCAGATTATGCATCAACAAGTTGGCGCCATCCGTGGGACCACGAATAAACTATGTTTCGTGTTCTCATATTACCGAAAAGCATAAATCAATTTCTAAAGTCGGTAACTCTAAAACCTTTGCATTCTATCATGCGTAAAACTTTATTAAATTGGACGATGCAATACGGCTTTGGTAGAAAATATTCGACGATGCTATATATTGCAACTTTTTTTTATCAAATCTGACGATGTTATATTAAATTGAACCATATGCTATATATTGCTACAATTTAGATGCGTACAGCTTTGGTAGAATAGTCCGCACGATCGGACCTATTTTATATTTTAGTCCGCACGATCGGACCTGAGAAAATATCCGCACCATCGGAGCTATTTTATTTTTTTAGCCGCGAATTAATTCGCGCACATACTGTTTTTACGGTTGGTACACCTGTTCGTGCTCGAACAACGCAGTCATGATAAATCTACCCGAGTACGACCGTGCGTTCAGACATCTTCGCAGAGAACGCGTACGCGCGAACACCACGATGCTAGTCAATCGCCATGATGCGCACTGGACAAAGGCCGTGGTATATACATCTGCGATCATCCACAAACATTCGAGTCTATGCGGTTACGATAAATCCATCTGCGTTTATTAGTCGCGGTCACGGTACGTCCATCCGCGTTTTTATTTTATACATTAAAAAAAAAAAAAAACACACACAATTAATTATTTCGTGGATGACGCATCCCGACGGGTGCGCACTATCACTTCTCTTATATATTATTCATGCTATGTGATGTCTATTGTTTCAATTCATTAGGTTTTATATCTTTGCGATTCGCGGCATATACTTTAATCTTGCATTCGGTGTTTTCGCGGATATAATAAGTTTAATGCTCTACACGAGTAGCACCATCAAACTTGGGGGCTACCGGGTTATATGCTACCACTTGTTTCCGTCACGCGTCACGCGGTATATTTGGAAGCGATCGTATGTAAGAGTTATTGCAAGCTCGGTACAAAGGCGGTACAATATTCGCACCATCTTGCCGCAGGGAGGCGCCCTCTGTCGGTTGTAAAGACGGATGTAATGCGCGCGAAGCACGTCTTCGTCGCACTTCTTTGTCGCGCGACAACGCGCTCCTCGCTCTGGCACGTCTTGTTGCACCTCTTTGTCGCCACAACACACGCACTTATGCTGCTGAAGCACGTCTTACGTCGCACCTCTTTGTCGCGCGCACATTACATGAAGCGCGTCTTCGTCGCACCATGTTGCGTCGCCATCTTGGTACAAAATGTACGCCCTTATCCGGGATGCGCATGCGGATTCACTTTCACCCACGCGCCATGAGCAGAACTTAAGTTTAGCATAACATAGCCATGCGCTATCTCATACTAAACTTGGGGGCTTGTGGACATATGGTCCGGATGGGCCAGAATGGGTCGGGCCGGCAGATGGCCCACTCTACACCTAAACCCTAATCTATCCCCTATAAATACATGACAGTTATCTCTAACCCTAACTAACTTGGATATGCTACATCGCATACTAACTTGACCGTCGGAGGTGGACCCGGGGCTACGGCCTCGGGTCCACTCTAACGGGTTCTCTTTGTTGACAGTCTACTAGGGCTCGAGAAGGCGACTAACGCCCAAGGAGAGTCGTTGAATCCGGCCGCGCGGATTATGCATCAGCAGTTATCCTGCTGGATATGTCAAAGGAATTTTAATTCTAAACCCTTCAAAGATAACAATGTTTCTGCTGACACTAATCTTTCCACTGATAATAGAGCTAGCAACTCTCCTGTCTCTTTGTCTAATGAACAGCTCTCCAGACTTATGAGTCTGCTTAATGACAACAATGTGTCTCCTGCTAATGCCAACGTAGCAGGTAAAAAATTTTCAGGAACCTTCTTTAATGGCAGTGTCAAGTTTAACATAAACTTTGATAAATTCTTTAACAACAACACTAAAACCTTATTTGGAAACATAAGTCTTGGTTGGATTGTTAACTCTGGTGCAAATCAGACATGACCTGTTTTTGCAAAAAATTTAATTAATGTTGTTGACATTTCAAATCTTGGTCTAACCATTGGTCATCCCAATGGTACTCGTGCCTTAATTACTAAAATTGGTGATTTAAAGGTCAATAATGACCTAACTCTTTTGATGTTCGGTTGTTCCGAGTACAATGTCGGTCTGTCATGCATTCATAAGATTGCTAGAGACAATAAAATGTTTGTTGGCTTTAATGAATCTAATTGCTATATACAGGATTTACATCAAAAAATGATTGTGGGGATTGGTAAACAATGCAATGGGTTATATATGTTTGATATTGATTCCACATGTAAGATTGCTTCTAATAAATGCATTTCTGTTTGTCATGTTTCGAGAAATCTCTGGCATGAAAGACTTGGTCATCCCTCTGACCAAGTCCTACATATACTTAAAACCACACTTAATCTTGATGGAACCTCTGAATCTGACCATCTTTGTGATACTTGCAATAAAGCTAAACAAACCAGGGAACCATTTCCTTTAAGTGAACATAAATCTACTAAAATTGGTCAACTTGTTCATCTAGATGTATGGGGACCATATAAAGTCACTAGCAGAGATAGTTACAAATATTTTTTGACCATTGTTGATGACTATTCTAGGGAAGTCTGGGTTTATATGCTTAAGGGAAATGATGATGTTTATGTTTCCATTGTTAATTTTACTCATATGCTATCAAATCAATTTGAACACAATGTTAAGATATTCAGAAGTGATAACGGGACAGAATTTGTCAATAACAAACTTCAACACTTCTTTCATGAAAAGGAATTTTACATCAAACCTCTTGTGTTTACACCTCAACAAAATGGTATTAGAAAGGAAACATAGGCATCTCCTTAATGTGGCTAGATCCCTTATGTTTCGTGGGAATTACCTCTATATCTTTGGCACTGAATGTGTTCTAACACGCTTATGTCATAAACAGTTACCCTCTACGTGTTGTCCGGCAAGTCTCCCTTCTTCCTGTGTATGGGCATGACCTTCACTCTCTCTCCTTAGAGTCTTTGGTCGCTTATGCTATGCCACCATTCTCAACATCTCGATAAATTTGGTAGTAGGTCCGAAAAAGTGTCTTTATTGGCTATTCAAATGAGAAAAAGGTTACAAACTCTTGAGCTTAGAAACAAAAATATCTTTTATTCCGAGATGTCAAATTTTATGAAACTGTTTTTTCCTTCAAATGAAAATTCTTTGTCAAAACCTTTTGTTGAAACTTATGTGCCTAAAGATTTAAATCACAAAATTTCTTTGACTCACAAATAAGTCCCAATGATGAAGGAGAGTGACATCCTATGATGATGGCATGTGGTAAGTCATCCTACTAGGATTGATGAACCGGTTGCAACATCTATAGATGATAATACACACCCGAGGGCACCATATCACATGAATCACATTCTCACCGATACAACATCGATTCGTTAAACAAGAAAGAGGCTTGCCACCATCTTGTTAGAAGGTCAACCGGGGTTTCTAAATTGCCCAAGAATCTTAATGACTTTATTGTTGAAGGAAAAGTCAAATATGGTGTTGAAAAGGTTGTTAATTACTCTAATCTTAACAAAGAAAATTACCGCTTTGCTTATAGTCTTAATAAAAGTATTGAACCTACACATTATGAAGAAGCTATCCTTGATAGTAATTGGGTTGATGCTATGAACTCGAAATTGAGGCCTTAAATGAAAACCATGCTTGGGATATAACCGATCTACCTCCTAATAGAACTCCTATTGATTACAAATGGATCTTTAAAATCAAATATAAAGCCAATGGTGAAGTTGATAGATACAAGGCTAGATTAGTTGTTAAAGGCTAACTAAGCTTAATTATATCTAATCAGAGCTTAATTATATCTAATTATATCTAACTAAGCTTAATTGTACAAGGGATCGGGGTGCTTTCGGAGACCATCACTAACTTTGCGTTCTCGAGTATTTTTTGTGATAGAAATGATGGATAAAAAAATAGAGAAAATATTATAAAAGAAAAAGAAACAAAGTTATGTTATCGAGTTAAAATGATTTGAAAAGAAAAGAAAAAATGCTCTCTTCTCGAATTGGGAAGAAAAATAAAAGGAAAAAAGAGATACTATCTCCGTCCTATAATCATTGTCAAGTGTTGACGTTTTAAGTGTTTATTTTGTAACTTTGACATTAAATATTTTTATTTATTTTATATAATACTTGATGAAAATTATACTAACGAAAATACATTTAAAACACAATTCATTAATATATTTTGCATCAAATAACACAAATAAAAATATTTAAAGTCGGGTTAAAACTAAAGACTTCAAAAATAAACACTGGACAATAATTATGAAACCGAGGAAGTAATTACATTTATACTCTTTTAAACATGTTTATTTTATCACATGAGTGGAATATAAGTAAATAGTGAGAGTTATGGTGGGTCATTATATATTTAATAATTTGAGTGTAGTTTTGTTTCCGTTTATGATAACAACAAATAAGAACATGCTTTTTTCTTATCAATATTCTATATTTATTGCTCGTATTTGTAATGTTTTTATGATATTTGGTAATGATTTGTTTTACTTTTGCATCTTAGTACGAAACTGGAGCAATTGGTGAACAGACATGAAAAAGGATAAGAGACGAGCTTAAAATAAAGAAATGGAAAATTTGAACGTTGTTGCGCTGTTTTGGTTGTAACATCTTCTTCCGAGTTCCGTTTTAAGTGATACAAAAGACCAAGGAAATAAGAAAAAGAGATCTGCACGCTCAAGTTGTATGATACATAAAAATCTGAAGTTGGCTGGAGATTATTTCTGCTAGAAAAATCAGTTTGTGGCATGGTCTTGCTGAGGTGGCAAAGCAGGCGGGTAGGCGGAGTGCAGTGCACGTGGTCAAGCAATTTCTGGCCAACAGGCGTAAATTAAATTAAGACGCAAAACAGGCCGTGTTATCTGAATCGCTTTTAAAAGACCCAAAACGATGAAATAAATTCATCGAACGTAACACCTCATTTATATTTAAAAATAAAATGTAAGTTTTCTTTAAAATAATATAATGTTCGAGAAAAACATTATACTGTTATGCCTATTTAACTTACAAATGGGCAATACATCCCATTTAAAAAAGAGGACCCAAATGTGCCCAAATCTTTAAAAGTTTTATTTAATTTATTTTTTTGATTTTGAAGACAAATCACACCTCTAGTCTTGCATTGTGGATTTTAACATGGGCTATAAGTCCATTCTACAAACTATACATGCATTAATTTTGGGCCTTTAACACTTTGGGTTGCTTATATCTTTATTTGGGCTGAAGTATCAAAGGTAAACAAGAAAAGTTTTTATGAAGTCATCATTTTAACTTTATGTTTTCTATCAATATTCTATTGGTCTCTTAAAATGAAAATGAGGAATAATTATGTCACTGATTATATTTTAGATTAAAAAAAAGAAAATTTTCGAAAGTAGATTTGTCGCCTTAATGCATATCATTTCTTACTATTTAAATTTTTAAAAGTCAAAATGGCCAAAGCATTGGCGATTATGCAACTCAACTCATATGTTGACACGTGTCCATTAAGTCAATTACATTTTTTGTCCTTGTGGTTTACCGGGTATTTCACTTTCAGTCTAAATATTTAACAAGTTTTGGGTCTGGTCTAAAAGTAAAACACACGTTTCATGTTTGGTCCAAATTTACTAACGGCGTCTCATGTTGACTGTTAAATATGAGAGTATCACGTATTTAATTATAAAAAAATATTATATACACCCATAACCAAACACTATCGTTCTATCTTTTCTTTTCACTTATCACTAGGGATGGCAATGGTGCGGGGAATGTCGGGGATTATATTTCTCATCCCCGTCTCCATTTTCACTCTCCATCCCCATTCCCGTCCCCATCCTCACCGGAGAATTGCTTTATATCCCCATCCCCATCCTCAATGAGGATCGGGGATCCCCGCGGGGATTTGAGGATTTTTCACCCATATGAAATAACATAAAAAAATTCTACAAACTCGTCGAAAATATAAATAATTTTTACTCATAAAGTGTCTCAACAAATGTACCTACATCGCAGATAGTAATTTCAATTCAACTTTAAACACATTAAGCATTTTAACATCACATATAGTATAAAAAACAATATGTATCATATGCGTGTATTCGGACAAAATAGTTGATTAATATGTAGTTGGTGTTTATACTTCTATTTTTAAAGGTGTTTGATTCTATAAATATCAAATATGCATAAAAATATACATGTCGGTACGCATAAACATATATACATAGGAGAGAGATTCTCTCAAGTCGTATAACACAACTTGATTCAAGTTAGACAATTGTGAGCCATTGGATTTGATCCAATGACTCAAATCAAAAAGTTTTTTGATTTGAGCCATTAGATCAAATCCAATGACTCATAATTCCTAAGTCGAGTCAAGTGTTCTAACTCGGAGGATCTCCTCCATATACATATACATATACAAGTTAATCGAGTATGGATATAACATATAAATTCTAAATACTTATACACTAGAAATATCGGGGTCGGGGCCGGTTTCGGAGATTTTGGCTATCCCCATACCCGCACCATCCCCGGTTTTATATTTCGGGGATTCCCCGTCCCCATCCCCGGTCAACTCGGGGATTCTCCAGTCAAATCGGGTTTGGGGATCGGGTCCCCATCGAGTACGAATTTTTTTGCCATCCCTACTTATCAGTGCAAAAATTAAAACACATACTTCTTATCTTCTTCGTCTCCTTATCCTCTTTCTCTTTTTTATCTTCTTCATCATACAAACACAGCCAACAAAAACGCAATCAAAAATCCCTTTTTCGTTTTACTCTTACCAAAAAAACAAAACACACACTTCTTTTATTGGTTCTTTAATATATCAAAGCCCACGAAGAAATAAATAAAATACTTCCTTCGTCCCAAATCATAAGTCTATTTTTTATTTTTCAAATTCTTTTTCTTCCGACTTTAACTTTAATTATTTTTTTTCGTGTTATATAATACTTGATGAAAAGTATACAAATAAAAATTAATTAAATCACATATCTATTTATATATTTTACAACAACTATTATATAACGCTAAAAAAATTAAAGTCAAAGTTGGTATTAAATGATTTTGAAAAGGTTAAAATGGACTGATCGGGTCCAAACCGTCAAGTTTATCACACAAGCTAACCACTTGTGAATGGTCAACCGTAACAAAATTCAAACTGTCTAAAACCAATGCAATTAAGATCTGGAGAGTATAGTGTTTCCACAGGTCGTTAAGTCCCACGGAGACTGAATGGTGTTTAAAAACTTTCAGATGTCGAATGATCACTAAGGATAATGATCAGGTGATATTGAATGGAAAAGGTTTTGTGATTTGGAATATTTATACCTAAAGGAAAAAGCTTGTAAATTACAGGGGCTTAAATGCAAATTAAAGAAAATTAAAAGGCTAAATTATATTAAATAAATGCTATCACTATTTTTAAAATTGGATTTTCTTGATTTATAGAACAAAATAACTTAAATAGACTATTTTAATTAAAGCGTAAACCTAAATTATCTAAAAACGTGACTTAGAATGAAAACGTCGTTATATATAAAAATTACAGCGAGTCGCAGAGAAAAACGTAAAATTTGTAAAATAAAAGTCCTACGAGTGTAAAACAATTTTCTTACTTCCTATATGACAAAATAAAATTTTAGAAAAAGATTTATATTTTTGACTTTTATATTTTTATTATGAATTAAATACTATTTTAAACTAATTAAATGATTAAAAATACTAAAACTTTTCGAAAATTCAAACTTTTTATAAAATACTTTATACTAATACAAAGCTAAGAAAAATACAAAGATGTGAAAGCTTATTTTAATAAGTCGTAAATAAGCTAATGAACTCGTATAAGCTAAAATAGAAAACAAGGGTTAAGTAATAAATGTTGCAAGGTATAACCAGTAAAAGACCCAAGGGCAGTTGGTGAGTGTGTTGTGCGGTGAGCTGGGTGGCCAGGGTTCGAATCCCAGCACTGGCTTTTTTGCAAATTATTTTGTTTTTGAAATTTTTCTTTTTGGAACTAATTAAGCTAATGATAATAAGCAACTTTTAAAACTAGAACTTTTTACAAAAACAACTAATAAGCTCAGATTGAGCTTATTATCTCAACAGTTGGCAAAAATTGGAATAAGCACAAGATTTAAGCCAAATAGTTAAGAAACTAATAAATAAGCACAAGGAAACTGGAAATAAGCTAAATAACTTGTAACAAGCTAAATTAACAACTGAAAAAGCACAATTAATTAGAAATAAGCACTGAATAATATCCAAATAAGCACTAGCTTAACTGTTTAAACATGACACTTTTTGAGTTTCTAAGTACTTTCTAGCTAATATTTAAGCACTTATATAAGCTAGGAAATGAAAATAAACAATTGAACTAGCAAGTATACCAGCTAAACTCTCTAAAAAGCTAATTTTCAAAGTTTGGACTACATTAATAAGCTTGTGAGAAGCTTTTGAAAAAGCTGGAAAACCATGACTAATTGATGTACACAGGAAATGGACAAAATAAAAAGCTACTAGCAGGCTTATTAAATAAGCTATAGAGTGAAAAACTAAACTTGAAACTTTGAGATAGCTAGGTGAGCTTCTCAAAAAGCTAAGGTACACAAGCTAATACTCACTAATGAGCTCTGTGAGAGCTTGTGAAATGGGCTATCTCAACTGTGCACAGGGCATGTTTTGGAAAAGGGTCTAAAACAAGATTGAAAATAAGCGTTTATAAGCTAAGTAGATATAAGCTAATATTTTTCTAATTAAGATGAGCAGCTAAACTTTAATATCCCAAAAGCTTAAATTCTAGATCCTAATAGTAAGATCACAATAAAATTGACAAGTTTATTCAAAAACTGCTACTAGGAAATTTTGACTTTTTTAATTACACTAAGAATTTGACTTTTATGAACTTAGGATTGATTCTATAGACTGAATATGTTATAATAAGGTGAAATGAGTTTATTTAGAGCTATAGTAACAACTTTTAAGCTTGTGTGATGAATTTGGCAATCCAAATTCCTAATAGTGAATAACTAAGGTAATATTAAAGCTAATTTTGACTTTTTTACTAATAAGCACAGGTTTTTATGGTTTGACTGAGCTACTAGGTTGTATTGTGATATATATCAAACAATAACAACTTCACAAACACCCTCTAACACAGTTACTACAACAAATCCAAACACTAGTTTATCAAAACTAATTTTGCAATTTCACTTAACTAACTACTGAACTAGCCTATACTAACAATTAAACTGGATCAAAAACATCCCAATATCCACTAAATGAACAGATCTAAGTTAACAAATACCACAGATTTAAACATAAGCACATTATGCAAACTATATTAGTTATGAAAATAAAATAAGTACTCACAAGTGATCCAGTTATTGAGAAGCTTAAAACATAACCCAATCTACCACTATACTAATCAAAACCAACCCACTCCGGCATCAAGATCAACCCAAATCCATTTACGAACCAAAGAGTAATCACGGTTGACTTCGTTGACCAATTTTGGTTTTCTAATTTAAAAGACTAAAGTCAATCTGAGGCTCATGAAAAGCTATAATAAGCTTGCGAGCTTGTATGAAAGGTAAAAGAGCTTTTGTAACTTCTAATTAGTATAAATGATTTAATACGAATTACCAAGAAACATAAAAATTTGAAATCTTATTAACTTGGAATAATTACAATACAAAAGTGAAATTTAACTTGAAATAAACTTGATTTTACACTAAGAATTTTAATTTAAACTAAAACAGACATTAAAGAAGTTTTACACTACAAAGTTGGTCTAAAACATGCGACACCTATTTCTTCTGCCTTCTTTCTTCTTTATAGACATCCAAAAAGCTTCCTTGTCGACCTCTGATTAAATCCCACCATTGGATAGGCTTGATATCATCTTAATCGTCCATGTGTCAATTTTGGCGGGAAAAGATCATAAGCAGGTTTTTTGCATTTAATGAATTTTAGGTGTATGTAGAGGTGGAGGGAGTTGGTATACAGCTGTGGAAATAGCTAGGTGAGGTGGAAAGTGGTGGTGAGGTGGTGAAACCACTGGTATTGGATTGCAGCCGTGAGAGAGATAGATGAACAGTGCAGGCGGTATTTTTAATTTTAAAACATGGGCCGGGTTGGATATTGGGCCAGCTGGGTGGGTTTGGTTAATAACATAAGGGATCCGTTTGGTTTGTAGAAATATAACACAAGGACCAACTTTGTAATTTCTGGATTTTGAGGGACCAAAACTGCCAACATTCCAAAGTTCTCACAAGGACCAATCCTGCCAAATGTGAATAGTGCAAAGACCAAGTTTGATTATTTTCCATTTTTATAAATCCAAGGACTATTTATGTTTCTTTTCAAAGTTGAGGGACTAAACTTGCCATTTTTGCAAACTTGAACTTCAAGGGTAAAATTTGTCATTTCATGATTCTGGGGACTATTGTTGATTTTTCTTCAAAATATTTTATCCAGGACCATTTCGACAATCTGTGAAAGTTCGGGGACTAAAGCGCCAATTTTGTAAACTTTGTTGTTTTCATCGATCTTGATCCTTTTGCATTTGTAACACATAAAACACATTTTCATGATATTTGTAACATTTATATAGTCATTTGTGTGTGTTTTGGTTTGTTTTGTGGGTTTAAACAAGGTAAAATATATGTGTTTTTAGACACATATCATGGACTTATAATTTAGGACGGAGGGAGTAAATAAAGTTTTTATTTAATTCAGTAGTAATCAGTCGGTAGCTATCAAAGGAATTCTTGGTTTCTTTTATCTCGTTAAATGAATACTAAGGGCTTCAAGATCTTGTAACAACAAAGGTCTCGGGTAGAGTTATGTGTTGTTCATTTTAGATATGTGATGATTGTTGTTTATACTCTTAAGATCTTCATAGATCTGTGTACGAGTTAAACGCATTTGAGATTTTTTTTTTCTATTTATTTTAAGTCCGAATCTTGGTTTGATGTTTATGAGAGTTGGGGAGTGATTGTGAGAGTTTATGGTTGTGTCGATTCTTTGTTCGAACTTTTTTTTTCTCTCTCTCATTTTAGTATTTGCACCTTAAGGGATTAATGTAAGTAGATACAACCAGGACGGAAACTGCTGCTACTCGCCGGAATCTGATGCTACTCGCCAGAATCTACTACTTCTCGCCGAATATTGTTGTTGCTCGTCGGAAACTCATGCTGCTCAACGGAAACTGCTAATTTTGGATCAAACCCGAAACTTCAAAAAATTGGACTGAAAGTGAAATACCAGAAAAACCAAGGACCATAAATGTAGTCAACTATATTAAAAAAAAAGGGACACGTGTCAAAAATAGACAAGAGTTTCCAAAAGCAAGAGTCGCCTCCGGTCTATTTTGGACTTTTGAAAATTTAAGGGGCGAAAAATGATATGCACTACGGCGACCGATATTCTTTTGGAATTTTCCCTTTAAAAAATTTATATTGTCCATACACCACAATTAAATGCAAATGTTCTTTCACATTTTCCAATACTTCTTGTTTTGACTAATTCAATTTCTTTTACGTCTTTTTAACATTTAGCATTCTCTTTTTTTTATTAGCAAATGAAACTCAACATTATTCTCTCCCTACTTTTCCAACATTTAAGATCTCACCGCCACCGTCTTCCCCACCCAAACTCAACCAAATGGACCATCATCGGATCCATTACCCTTTTCGATTTTTCTGGCCACATATGAGCAACCAAATACCACCACCAGCTTTGCCACTCAACCCCGACCAAAACCCCACTAACCAAACCACCAGAGGAACCGTCACGTGCTGACATTTTCCGGCGACAACTGCTGGAACTCAATTTCGTATTTCATTTTTTTGACAATCATGACAATATTTAATACACCACTTTCGGCGAGTAGATGCTCCTCCCACATTTCTTAGACCGATCTATGTTGTAGATTTGCCAACCGCTGTCTTCCGCCACTATTCATCGTCAAAAATGTTTTAAACCGGCTAACCATCGTTGACGTGAGTGACAGTGCAATCACAGATGTTGGATCTACAACTTAAAACACCATAATCGTAACCAAGTCTCTAAGTGCAGCTGAAAAATAAAGGAGTTTGACATGTGGAGGAGATAAAAATGATTAGTTCTTGTTTTGTTTAATGGTTAATGAATTGTTTTTCTCTTTATAAAAAGATAAACAAAAACTATAAAATGATTACTAAACCCTACTTTAATAGGTGAACAAAGAAAATACAAATCATTTGCATAATGATTAAAGGTATGATGGTGATAGTGTATATACCCTAATATATAAAGAAAATGCTTCAAAGTCTCTATTGACTATTTACATAATGATTAAAGCTTTTTTTCATATTTACTTCAAGATTTATCCAAATTTTGCGTATTTCCGCTCCAATGCTCATATATTTCCTATTATGCAAATAGAAAGCAATTAAGTACCAAATCTTATATAAAAGTAAGAATTATAAGCAATAAACGTAGGATATTGATAGTAAAAACACTATATCATTTGATATAATCAAATATCCCCCAATTAATTTCTACCTGCCCTCAAGTAGACCTTTAAATAATTTTTAAAAATATATCTCGCAAGTAACAACTTGAAGATATGATTTTAAAAATTACCTATGCTAGAACATTCAAAAACCGAGCATCTCATGAAAGGGAATGAAATACACTCATACTCCCATTAATCTATGTGTTTCATTTTTAGGGTGATCACTCAATGCACGGTCATAGCAAGTATTCTATCATAAGCCGGGCAAGGTTACAAAGCTCCACCACTAGATTCTATGTCTAAATAATTCCTAAAGGCAATATTGGGTAAACAATGAAAAAGTTTTAGGGGTTAAAAAGGGTATGTTTAAGACATGAAATTCACTATAAATGGTGTAAAAATAAAAATAAAACAAACAGATAGTACTAAGTCCACACTCTCCCCATCGTTAGTTACTATCAATGTCACACCCCGTCTAAGGCGGAAACACGAAGTGTAACTGAAAAAGATAAGCATCATAGATTCATACCTTATACTTATTACAGCAATAGTTTACAACTTTTACAAAACGATCCTTGTCTCAAATATGAAATAAAACATGCCTTTTTTGAAATCTTATTGTCTTGAAAACATGGTAGTAAAGTATTAAATTGTCTAACTCCAATAAACGTGCCTTCGAATACCTTAATTACAATCACCTGATAATGGTACTAGAAAACGTCAACATAATGTTGGTGAGCTCGTAGGTTTAAGAGTAAACCACGAAGCTGCGTACATAAAACTTGTAGGATGTGGAGTTTGATAGGACTCCTTGAGATCGTTTAGAGCGCTAGGGTTTAACAATAACAAAGATATAACATTGCACAGCGGAATAATCAAAAGAACACTTTGTTATTGACACAAGGTTTTCATCATAATCTCCCCAATTATATATTGATCGAATATAACGTGTTACCTAAGCATAACGAGGATCTAAGCCATCTCGGATCTTAGGGATATACAAAACAAACACTAACCCTAGGCGTTTATAGAAACACGTCTAGGTTACACACACCATCTACTAGACGTCTACATTGTGAAAGACTTGTATATAAAATCTACACCCATGTCCTCTTTATATACTAGAGGATTAGGGTTTACAAGATACTACGAAGGACTAATAAGTAAATCTTCTTTTGCAAGCAAGTCCTTCCATCTTTTGTAGATTTCTTCTCTTTCTCTTTAAGCCCTTGATGTTTCATTCTTTATTTACTTTGTCTCATCAAATCCAAGGAACCTAAAACCCAACAATCTTCCCTATTTGATGATGACAAAACAAACAAAGTCGTGTACGAACTTCCCTAGGCAAGTAGCGAAGTTGAGATGTAAACATCTCCTAAATGAAACAAATATTGTCTTCCTTTGTCTTCCCTTAATCCATGCCACGCCACTCCAATATATCTTCCCTTTTGTTATCAACAAATAAAGAATTTAAGCGAGAGAAACTTCCCTTGAGTGGTGCACGAACATAAAAGATTCTTCAAATCAGAAGCTCCATGTAATGATCACTTGTGAAGAAAACCAAATATAACGAATTTGATGAAGAAGTAGAATAACCCAAACTTGCGTCTTATGTCTTGTTTATCCACGTGACTCTGAACGTATACTAACCAATGTATAAGGAGACCGCAATCTCTTGACAATAATCACTGAGCACAATAACGTCACTCCTTAAAGTGTTTGTCAATTCTTCGTCACAATCATTAAAGCACGAACAAGTTACCTTAAAAGTAGGTATGATACTTTTAAGATATGATAAAACACGTATCCAAGTAATTCAACTACAACATCAAATAAATGATATTCAACCGTCTTCGTAATCAATTATTCAATAAATCCAAATCCGAGCTTGTTAAAACCTTTAAGAACAAATTCCAAACTCCTTGTGTGTGTGAACCAATCTCCTGTGTGTGTATCAATCTCGCTTCCCCTTAAGTCCAAAACCATTCGAGAACCAAAAGCCATTTGTTGAGCAATATCGAATAAAACTAGCAGTAGAAGCATCAAATATTGGACAACGCCAGCAGTAAAAACAAATGTATCGGACAAAACAATAACAATACATGTTACCATTAAAATCTAATATACAAACTTACCACCGTCCCACTCAATAATATTCGACCAATCATAGCAAAGATACCATGGAGACCAATCATAATATTGAAATCACCATGCATGCATATTCATTCCTACGTGCATACTAACTCCATCGTCCCATGTAGCACCAGCCAACCAATCAAAAATAAACCTTCAAACACTTCAATAACGTATGCTTCTGGTATGAAACGAGATAATAAGCTAGCAGTGGAACCGAGTACACTAGCAGTGGTTATGATGTGGTCTAGCAGTGGTTTCGACAACATAGCAGTGGTTCGAATCAACGATCAGTGGTTACCTTTCGAGAAGCCCATCAGTGGTTACAAGTAAAGCTAGCAGTGGTTTTGAGAAGCTTGTCAGTGCTTACGAGAAAAGTAGCAGCAGATAAAAAGATAACTCGAAGCAACATCAGTTAGTGAGTAGCAGCCGATTAACTTGCAGCAAAAACAATCATGATAGCAGTAGGAACGTTTAGAGTATAACAGCAGCAACATACCACGAGTTCCAGCAAGTGTAGTAACATGAAATCATGAACCAGTATATGTACTAACCACAGAAGTGACCACAGACGACGAGCAGTATCATGTTTAAGTCAAGCATGTTCCTCCATATCCAATCATATTTATCCTTATAGTGTACATTAAATATTGAATGTATGATTGAATTTATAATACTCTTAATCACTGTCCCATCATCATTAGTACGAGGTTACTACGAAAGTCAGCCAATCAATATATGAAACATGACAAACCTTTATAATATCAATTGACTCACAAGAGAATGCACTGACCCATGATTATCCATCAAAGTAGCAGCAATATTAAGCAAAATACCTTTGACAAAATTAATTGCATGCAAAAATAAACAAACCCTAAAATTCGAAATTAATACCTCCTTCAGCAGCCAACTTCGAAATAGTATAACTTTTTACTGGAAGCTAAGATCGAAAATTCCTTCGGTGGAAAGTTAAATAGGTATATAGAGAAGCGCCACCAAAAATTTCAGCCCGATCCAACGGTTAATGAAAAAGTTATGATCGTTACAAAACAGTGCTGCAGAAAGTTGCAAATTCTTCACAAATCCGATTTTCTTCAATCTTATTCGCCAAGAAACCTTGCGAATCCCTAGGTAACGAGCTCCCCAAGCTCTGATACCAATTGTGGAGTTTGATAGGACTCCTTGAGATCGTTTAGAGCGCTAGGGTTTAACAATAACAAAGATATAACATTGCACAGCGGAATAATCAAAAGAACACTTTGTTATTGACACAAGGTTTTCATCATAATCTCCCCAATTATATATTGATCAGAATATAACGTGTTACCTAACTGTAACAGGGATCTAAGCCATCTCAGATCTTAGGGATATACAAAACAAACACTAACCCTAGACGTTTATAGAAACACGTCTAGGTTACACACACACCATCTACTAGACGTCTACATTGTGAAAGACTTGTATATAAAATCTACACCCATGTCCTCTTTATATACTAGAGAATTAGGGTTTACAAGATACTACGAAGGACTAATAAGTAAATCTTCTTTTGCAAGCAAGTCCTTCCATCTTTTTGTAGATTTCTTCTCTTTCTCTTTAAGCCCTTGATGTTTCATTCTTCTATTTACTTTGTCTCATCAAATCCAAGGAACCTAAAACCCAACAATCTTCCCTATTTGATGATGACAAAACAAACAAAGTCGTGTACGAACTTCCCTAGAGCAGTAGTGAAGTTGAGATGTAAACATCTCCCTAAATGAAACAAATCTTGTCTTCCTTTGTCTTCCCCTTAATCCATGCCACGCCACTCCAATATATTAAGATTGTGGAGTTTGATAGACTCCTTGAGATCGTTTTGAGCCTTAGGGTTTAACAATAACATATGCAATACGCAGCGGAATAATAAGAACATTATATGTTATTGACACAAGGTTTTTTCCATTATCTCCCCAATTATATATTGATCGAATATAACGTGTTACCTAAGCGTAACAGGATCTAAGCCATCTCGGATCTTAGGGATATACAAAACAAACACTAACCCTAGACGTTTATAGAAACACGTCTAGGTTACACACACACCATCTACTAGACGCGTCTACATTGTGAAAGACTTGTATATAAAATCTACACCCATGTCCTCTTTATATACTAGAGGATTAGGGTTTACAAGATACTACGAAGGACTAATAAGTAAATCTTCTTTTGCAAGCAAGTCCTTCCATCTTTTGTAGATTTCTTCTCTTCTCTTTAAGCCCTTGATGTTTCATTCTTCTATTTACTTTGTCTCATCAAATCCAAGGAACCTAAAACCCAACATAGGACAAAAGCGAGTAAGATATACATAAACAAGCATAATAATAAAATCACACGTTTCACAACAATTGAATCTCATGATGGCATATACGTATAGATCGTGTGGATAGTATTCACCCATCACGAGGGTATGGGCGTCAACCCAAATAGTACCGGGTGCTACTTCACAAATGGTACTATCAATACAATGCTAACCTCTTGCAATCATTTTAGAGAGAGAAAGTTCTAGAGAGAAAAAGTGGAAGGATCTTATGAATGATTATTTCACAAAGAACCAACACTCTCTCCCTTCAAGGGAGCAGGTATTTATAGTGTTTACATGATAAAAGGTGTTGCCCTAGGTTCTATGAGAACCTTTCATCACGACTCATGGGCATAATACATGAGCCGGATATTTAAATACAAACTATTATAAACCATAATATCTAACGATCTATTACAAATGTAATGACCGACACTTAATAATAATAACGTATTCCTAACAATTTCCCCCTAAAGGTTGGTTATCATTTGTTGTCTTGCTTCGGTCGTTTGACGTCTTGAACTTCTTTGGCGTTCTTTGCTTGTGACGTCTTTGAGTCTTTGCTTCTTTGTTCTTGTTATTGTGATCAGATATTGGTGTAGTCTGCCATTTATCAACATCTTTTTTCCTGGTGATTTTATGTCTTTTTCTCACATTCTCATACTTCTTGTGAATTTTGAGATTCATACACTTGAAGCTTCATTCTTTAGCTTTGATCTTTGTTTTGTGACTTTGAAGATTCTTCATGATGTGTGTATGAGCATGTAGAAATGAGATATTGATGGTAATGATGGTGGTAATGGTCTTTGATGGAAATCATGGCCTTCATAAGTACCTGTATGAAAACTATTAGCAATAAAGTTCCCGACGTAAGTGTTTGGATATTTTGTACAGGTACATCCCAGATCGCCGTCGCGTTCTTTGACAACTCTCAGACCGGATGGTCACTGGCATGTCCATGTACTTAATATCTTCACACTGTCGTTGTGAGTCGCTGGAGTACACTAAGGTATCACTCCACGACTGTAGACCGTTTTCAAACCACCGCGAACACTAAGCGTAACCCGTAAAGGATTACCGAAGTGACCTACTGTCAAGGTTGTTTAATGTTGACCTAGCAGGAATTTTCATTCAATCACTGAGGAATACATGTGCATATCCTCTCATAAATGTTCCGGCAGATTGCTAGGATCTGTGTAGGACTCTAAGATTTACATCTCGTGTTCTTAATTTTGAACAACGAGTGTAGAAATATTAATTGTTCCTAAGAGATCTTTTGATGAATCTCGTGGCTCTAGACTAGCTTGATACCGCCAAAACAAAGACGCAGTGGTCATGGGGGCCACGCCCCCTTGCAGGGTTAAGGGGCAGCGCCCTTGTTGGGGTGCCATTTGCAGAATCTAACAAAAACAATTTTTTAACGTTTTATTATTGATTTCTCGTGACTTAGATTTTAATTGCCAATTTATCTCATCCGATGAAGGATTTCGTGAACCCGAGACATATAGGGTCGAAATTGCTTATAAACCATTCACACACCCGTAAATTTCCAGCGATCCAAAACCACTCCCATTACTTTCTACTCAAGAATTCACTACGTATTTCAATAATTAACCAAAATCACGTGCTATGCAGCAGCCAAGGGTGACAAAGTGTCATCATCGACTTTAACATGATTATGTTTCCGTTTTATCCTTTCAGAGATTCTATCCGTAACTATAATAATGACTTTGATGACAAACTTGTCATTGGATAGGGAGGATTTGGAAAAGTGTACCAAGATCAAAATTCTAGTGAAGAATCTCTCATTGTGTAAAAAAGTCCCCTCGTATGTTATTACAAAATTTTGTTTTTGAAACATGCAATGAGGTGGATACAGAATCAAAGATGCTAACAATCTTCGAGGAGTATGTGTTAGATATTGTGACTTCACCTCCTAAGGGTAGTTTAGTAATTTTGGTCTAAAGGGTATTTTGGAAGAATCTAGAAAATGAGATAATTAAGAAGAATTATCTAGAGATTAGTAGAAATTATATTATGAAATATCTAGGATATTTAGGTTAGAAGCTTCTAGAATCACATTAGCCATTAGTATAAATAAGGGCTAATCCTTTTCATTTGTACTCACTCATCTTGTATCCTTTTATTTGTAATACAACAAACTTTTGTCGATCTCATTTTTTTTGTTTTTTTCATCGATTATTCTCCCCGATCCTAACAAATTGGTATCGAGCTAACCGATCGTGTTTGAAGCAAGCTCGGTTGATTTTCAAGATTCAATATCTTGATATCATTTTGGATCTGTTCTTCGTTTTGGTATTTGGTGTTCTTTGTTCGATCGGGTTTGAAGGTGGAGAAATCAAGATCGAATTTGTGTTGTGGAAGATCAGAATTTGTCTTGTGAGAGGTTTTGTTACAAAACATCACTAGTAAACCCGTTTGAATATTATGTCTTCTCAAATATCATCGTCGTTAGTCAAGTATTGAGAAGTTTAATGGCAAAAGTAACTTTATTTTATGGCGAATTAAAATTCGAGCCTTATTGAAACAACAAGGTATTTGGGCACCTCTACCGGCCCCAAACCGATGATATGACGGATGCAAAATATGCCTCACAAGATGAAAAGGCCCATTCCACTATTTTGCTATCTTTATCGGATGAGGTTCTTTGCGAGGTTGCGGATGAAGAAAGCGGCTTCCGGTGTGTGGAAGAAGTTAGAAAAGCTTTATATGACAAAGTCGTTGACGAACAAGTTGTTATTGAAGCAACGTTTGTTTTCGCTCGAATGAGAGAAGGTTCATCATTAAAAGATCATCTTGATGCATTGAACTCGATCTTGATGGATTTGAAGAATGTTGATGTCAAGATTGATGATGAAGATCTCTTATTCTGCTCTTATTCTGCTTGTTTCGTTACCTCCCTCGTATGAGAACTTTGTAAACTCCTTTGTTGTTGGTAAAGAAACCATCACATTAGAAGATGTTCGATCTAGTTTGCATTCCCGAGAGCTTCGTCATCAAGCATCGGGAACTTTGGAAGATCAACCTGTCGGCTTATCAACTACAAGTCGTGATAGGGGTCAATATCGATTTGAAAAGGGTAAAGATAAAGGTGGAGCATCATCACGTTCTCGAGGTCCCAATCCTCGAGATATTTGTAATTATTGCAAAGAGGAAGGCCATTGGAAGTACAATTGTCCTAAACTTAAGGAAAAAGGTCAGGTAGCGGTTGTTGCTAAAGACGACTCGGGTTCAGATTGTGAGGTGCTTTGAATGTTTGACCGTAATCCTTATTATATAAGTGGGTCATTAGAATTTGAATTTGGTATTTGCATTTGAAGATCGATTTGGTGTTTGAAGACTTGGTTATAAGCAGGTCGTTTGAATTTTGTTCGATCGTTTGGAATTTGTCAACCTCGAAATTTGGATCTTCGTTTGTCGGGCTTTTTTGAAGTTTATTGCCCGAATTTGATTGTCACTGGTGAAGATCGTTTGAGCCGATTTGTTTGTTCGGTTGGCCGTTTTGAATTTTTCGGCTAACATTTGATTGTTCGTTTTGAAGTTATCGGCATTTGTTCTGGATCGATTTTGTTTCGGATAGCTTTTGGGAATCGATCGTTTGATTTGAAATTGGCTAGTATCTTTAGCCTTTGGAACTTGGAATTAGATATGGTGTTACTTAGGAGTTGAAATCAAGGTGTAGATTGTTAGATATTGTGACTTCACCTCCTAAGGGTAGTTTAGTAATTTTGGTCTAAAGGGTATTTTGGAAGAATCTAGAAAAGGAGATAATTAAGAAGAATTATCTAGACATTAGTAGAAATTATATGGATATTTAGGTTAGAAGCTTCTAGAATCACATTAGCCATTAGTATTAATAAGGGCTAATCCTTTTCATTTGTACTCACTCATCTTGTATTCTTTTATTTGTAATACAACAAACTTTTGTCTGATCTCATTTTTTTTTGTTTTGCTACTGATTATTCTCCCCTGATCCTAACAGTATGAGATGCATCTTCCACCATGACTGAATGGGGTATTTGCAAAGGTGTTTAAGATAAACACCCAATCATTAAAGTCTTCATATTCCAACCATTATTCCATGTATATCTATATTATATATTACAACGACTTAGTTCACTGAGCCACAAAGATAAGAAAACATGCCTGTATAGGTCCATGTTTTGATGTATGCGTGTTCATATAAGATCTATAGTTAACTACTTGAATAAGTATACTAAGAAAATATAAAATAATTTCACTGGTTGATGTTTTTTCTTTCACCTACTATAGTTGACATTTGACTTTTTTACAACCTGTTTTGAAATTTAATCACCTTTGTTTGTGTGTATCAAATCCAAACTCATTAAATTTTTTTCTTAAAACTTTAGTGCAGATCTCAATATCTAGCCAAGAGTATGTCTTCTAATACTGGTGAAGTTTACAAATTGTCATCATCAACTTCAGCACAGTCATGTCATCAGTTTTCTATTGCTGAGATCCATTCGGCAACCAATGATTTTGATGATGACTTGATCATTGGAGACGGAGGATTCGGAAAGGTGTACAAAGGTAGTATTTGCATTAACGGAACTAGTCAGGTTGTGGCCATTAAACGGTTAGATTCTATGTCCAATCAAGGGGCACCTGAGTTTATGACTGAAATAGAGATGCTTTCTAAACTTCGCCACTGTAACCTGGTGTCTTTGATCGGTTATTGTGATGATAACAGGGAGATGATCCTTGTTTATGAGTACATGCCCCGTGGAACACTATATGCTCATCTACACAAAGCTACTACTCCTTTAAGTTGGGTTCAGCGACTAAAGATAGCCATAGGTGCTGGACATGGATTAGACTACCTGCACACTGGTTTTGGCACCCAACATGGAGTCATACACCGTGATGTTAAGAGCTCGAACATTCTTTTAAATGAGAATTGGGCAGCTATGATTTCAGATTTTGGGTTATCCAAAATAGGTCCAATCGATCAAACATTATATAATGTTAGTGTTAGTGTTAAAGGCACATTCGGGTATCTGGATCCAGAGTATTTCTATACAAGGAAACTGACTAGGAAAACGGACGTGTATGCATTTGGGGTTGTATTATTTGAATTGCTATCAGGGATGCGTGCAGTGGACGAACGTCTTGAGGAGGAGCAAGGTAGTTTGGCAAGGTGGGCTCAAAAATGTGTGAAAGAAAGAAAATTTGATCAAATGGTTGATTCTAATATAATAGGAACAATTGCTCCCAAATGTTTAAGAGGGTTTGCTGAAATCGCAGATCGATGTTTGCTTAGGGTTGTTGAAAAACGGCCTACTATGACTCAGGTTGTGGCCAAACTGCACCATCTATTGGAACTACAGGAGAAATGTGACAGATCTTCAGATTCATCAGGCACAACGGGATTCACTTGGAAGATTCATAAATATATTGCTTATGCATCTAAGAGAAACTCTGGTATAGACAAACTTTTTATTAGTGTTGTATATGCATATTTGTTGTTCATTGTCCTACTGAGTAATATCAGACAATAACTAATTATATGATGCATTTGTCCTGTTTTATTTATACATTTTTCAGACCAGGGTCACATATGTTTACCAAAGAGTACTGAAAACAGAATGACTTGGTGTTCTTCTTCAACCAACAGGGATGGTGGCGATGATGGTAAAATGGGTCGAACAAGTTTACCAAGTAGTGCCAAAAGCAACATGAATCAGTGTTCTTCAGCCAACATGGATGATAGTTATGATGGTAAAATGGGCAGCACAAGTTTACGAAACAATGTTAAAAACAACATGACTCACCGTTCGTCTTCAACCAACAGAGATAGTAGTAAACTGGGACGCACAAGTTTACCAAAAAGTGTTAAAAACCACATGACTCAGTGTTCTTCAAGTAACAGGAATCATGGTGATGATGGTAAAATGGGTCGCACAAAAGAAAAGACGAGCAACCTGTCTTTTCAGAGGTATCGCCCCAATCAAAAAAATAATATTGTGATAGCTTTTCAGAACCCCAATAAAAAATACAGTCTCGTCATAGGCCCTGTTCGTGACCGGAAACAAACTCCTGATCCCGCTACTGAGAGAGACATTCACTTCTTGGAATATCCTATACCCAAAAGTGGCAATAGAGGAAGGAGCCAGATATATCTAATATCCTAACCGGAGCAAGAGTAACAATGCAGTTAATAATGCCACAACATCAGAAAGTTGCTTCACCTATGTAAGGTCGAAACTCATTAAGCAGAATCGATAAGTGAAACGATGTAATCTACCCACCATATCTTACAAGCACTCGCAACAAGAACCAGAAAATCTTATAGCTGCAGCCAATTTGACTATGCAATAATTTCTCAGGACAGGATGCTCAATTTGTTGTTCAATTCTTATGCTTATCCAACATACTTGTAGGTTTACAATTTCCGAAGAATGACATGCTCATTTGCTGAATGTATACTTTTAGACAAAATGTGCATATTGGAACACTTTATGAAAGTTTGTTACATTTACTCATATATTTTGAAATTTACGTACCAAAACGGGACTTAGGAGAAAGTTCGTCGCTATTTGTAGTCTAAACTCATCATGATTTAATCTGTTCTTTTGTGTTTTGTCATCTTCACTGATTGATACCCTTCCTTGCACCTATGAGAGTAAAAATTGACTTTTGAAAAACATACTTCATAATAACTAACCAAGATGATGTACTATCCAGCAGGCAAGGGTGACAAACTGTCATCATCGACTTCAGTTCAATTATGATTCCGTTTTACTATCAGTCCGTAACTTATGATATCAATGATGAACTGGTCATCAGACAGGGAGGACATGGAAAAGTTTACAGTGGAAAGAAAAAACGAATTTCCCTGTTTTAGGTTATGCAATTGGAAATTAATTTCAACAAGGAACACTTTTGTCAAGACTTTTCTGCTGCAAATCAACCTTTCCAGTTATACAGTGGTTTTTTCAGAGGTTCTATTAAGTTATGTTTTTTAATCTGCAATAAAGTGGATTCAGAATCAAGAATGCTAAGAACGTGGAGTAGCTTGTATGAGAAGCTAGCATATAGCAGCATGACTAAATGGCACATTATGTTCTTAGTTACAATTTGCTGACAGCAGCATGCTCATTATCAAGAAACCAAAATTTTAAGGTATCACCGAGTAAAATATGATATAACCATGGTTGAAGAAAGTATCTACTGTACGTACATCTGATACTATTTCATGTATTGATAAAAAAAGGGTCAACTTTGGTGGCATTTAACTACTTGGTGGACACGAAAAAACAAACAGGTTGGGCCGGGTAAGTAAACAGGTCAAAACAGGTATGGGTTGGAACTCACCGATCCACTTTTTCTTCTTTTTTTCCTGTTCAAATTTCAATAAAACTAAGGGTCTAAGATTTACATACAATAAACTAATGGAATATATAACCTTCCACAAAATGTAAACATATGATGATAGAAAGAAAAAACGGGCCTAATATGCTAATAATAGCTTATGACCGTTATTTTACAATGATCTAAAAGTTATCAGCTGGTTCGAGATAGTTAGTGGAAATTTTTACTCCAAATACTCCACACACACACACCAACCCATACACATATATAACTGAGATATTTGTGGACAACTATCTAACATAAGACCCTAAACATCATGTAACTGACATCAAGCAGCTTAAACAGGAGGCATATGAGCTTCACATGCAAACCAGGGTTTAGAGAATCACACCCACCAAAGGAAAGAAACCTGATGACACCAACTTTCGATCCATATTGAATAGAGCATATATTAATTGAGACATTTGTTCGATGCAACGAAGTTACATTTATTAGTTTCCAGAGGAAGTTACTCTGTCACAGTCGCAATAAACAACATTCTTTAACACAGGAACAAGTGACGCAAAGTCAACGGTAATTTTAGAATTGACAAATCAAGTATGCTTTAGCAGTTTGTGACAAAACAGTCATTACAAGCTCAGTAAATGTACGTACAGCATAAGCTACGGGCTTATGAAAACTTAACGAAACTAATTTACGCAACAAATTTGGGTTTCATGCAATCATACCAATAAGTCAATAACACTTGATGAAAGTCAACCAGCAAGGCTGATATCAACACTGTCATTTAACAAACGAAAGAATTTAAGCGTATACAAGATATAAGATATCGAAATCACACCTGTTACAGAGATGAGCCAAATCACACACCAGCTAATGATGGAATGAACGGAAAGCTTCTAAGAGAACTAGATGACACAGAATTACAAAGTGTAGAAACAGTCTTTGACAAGAATTTGTATTGAAAAACATATCCATTAACCTCCACCACCATACACGAATCCTCTTCTCTTTCTCCCAAAACAGCACACAGAAAACTTAGCATCCGCGCCCGGGGAACAATGTCATCAAGATAAACACTGTACTTCATCGACCATCCAGAATACTCGTTTCTCATCTCGAAAATATGGTATTTAGCATCGCGGTTCCTATTCTTCACAAGAAGAAGCAGGCAACCACGAGACTCAAACAATGTTTGTGCATTAGACATATCGGCTAAATGCGGAGTTTCAATGTAACTTACCCATGGGCTGGGTATAATAAAGAGACTCTGAATTACATGTCCGTTAATCCAACGAATGGCTTTATTCCAATATACTCCCATTTCAAAACCCTTAAAACGATAAGTGTCAAACTTTATACCACTTATACTCTGCCACTTGCCTGTTTCGGAAGAGTAAGTCGGTATATGCACTACAAAAAATAGTTAGAATCCACACGGTTATTTTTCCACGGTTTAGAAAGGGTGGAGTTTTAATTTGCCATTTTACACGCAAATGAGCGTGGATAAAATAACCACACTTGTATGTGTGTACACAACTTTAGTTGACGCTTAAAAGCGTGTAAAAGCTAAAAGAAAATTTACACTCTCCTTAGCGTGGATATAAAATTCCATTAGTCACACATAAAAGGGTGGACAAATTTTTTTACATAAAAATAAAATTGACGGTAAAAAGCGTGTAGGTTTCCGAACACGTGTCATTCCACCAATTTATATCTCCTCCTTTCTTTCCCCAATTCACTTTTATCCATCGGTCCTTCATAAACCTCACACACTCTTCACCCCGATCCCAAATCTCACACACACAAAATCATGTCCTTCATAAACCTTCAGGTTAAAAACAAAATCATCACTCTTCTCCTATAAACCCTAATTCGTTCCCAAATCTCACACACACAAAATCATCAGTCTCACTTTTTATCAATTCGATTTCGATAAGCTTATAAGCTGGTGGATGTCAGGTTAATTTCGATAAGCTGGTGGATGTCACGTTAATTTCGATTTAAGCTGATCGATAAGCTGGTAGTCTCAATTCGATTAAGGTATGTGATTGATATGAATTATACTGTGGATTATACTGTGGATTGAATTTCATTATGTGATTGATATGAATTTTAAATGAATTATTATGTTGAATAGAATACATTGTGACTTTTTTTGCGATTCTTGTGAATTTTAAATGAATTTATTATGTTAGCATATTATTACTCGAGCTGTTCGGTAGTTAGAGTCCAGTTGGATGAGTGGATGGCTGATTGTTTTATTCTTAGGAATGATGTAGGTTGAAGGCTGATTATGCTTCTGCTTATTTATTCTGATTATGCTTCTGCTTACTTATAAGTTGTTTTAAAATTGTGTTTGGATTTGCTTATTCACGTTAAAATTTGATTTTAATTTAGGTATGATCTTGATATGTATATGTTGATTAGTAATATATCGTTGACTTAAGAATTTCGTGATTAGGATATACAATTATTATGTATATGTTGATTAGTAATAGATGCTATACTTATCGATAATATATGATGTATGATGCTTTTGTATATTTCATATGAACAAAGCTTTCGATGGTTGTTAATGTGTGTAAGTATAACATTTCAATTCTAATGACTTTAGGCATTGTATTGGAAACTTAGTAAGTATAACCGATGGATAAAAGTTGGATTAATGCTCGATTAGAAGCAAAACTTTTAGAGATGGGTCGCTAATTTTATAAGTTTTGCTCGTGTTAGAAGTATAAGAGGACTCATCAAATGTCCATGTAATAAATGTTGTCTCGGTGATTGGGTAACTTTGGATAAAGCTCATGGTGACATATTGCGTTATGGGTTTTATCCGGGTATCTGAGAATGGACGGTGCATGGAGAGCATACTATACCTTTAGCACCATCTCAATCTAGTAATGTTAATGTTGAGGAAACTTATTATGGTCAAGAGGACATAAGAGGTTTGGTTCGTGATGCCTTAGGTATTAATTCTTTGCCTTTGGATAGCACACAATTAGGAGCTACAACGATGGAAGGAGATCAGGAGAATCTAGGAAGTGGTGATCATTGTGATGAGGTGTTACATATAAAGTTGTTAGAAGAGTGTGACAAAGAATTGTACTACGGTTGCAAGTACTCAAATTTGTCCTTCACTTTACATTTATATCACATTAAATGTATTGGTGGAATATCTAACAAGACTTTTAGCATGATACTAGAACTTTTAAGGGATGCATTTCCACACCTTACATCATTACCATCATCTGCCGATGAAGCCAAAAAGTTTACTAAGGATTTAGGTCTAGGTTACGAAAAAATCCATGCGTGCCTAATGATTGTATGCTTTATTGGGGTGACAAGGTGGGTCAACAATCATGTCATATTTGCAAAGCTTCGATATAAAAGTGATGAAGTGATGGAAGTTCAAAATCATGCAAATCCAATAAGCCGGCAAAAGTTTTACGTTATTTTCCTTAATTCGAGACTTAAAAGGTTGTACATGTCAGAAAGCAAAGAAAGGAAATGAGATGGCATGATATTGGTAGAACAAAAGATGGAAAATTAAGGCACCCGCAGATGGTCTTGCTTGGGAGCGTTTAATGATCGACATTCGAGTTTGCCTCGGATCCTCGGTGTGAGGCTTGGCACGGCTAGTGATGGTTTTAACCCGTTTCGTACAATGAGTACATCACATAGCACATGGCGGTGTTATTGATTCCTTACAATTTACCTCCTTGGATATGCATGAAACAACACTCATTCATTCTTTCATCTATTATTCCGGGCTACCCAGCAATGATATTGACGATATCTAAAACCTTTAATTAAAGAGCTCAATCATTATGGAAAGGTGTTGATGCGTATGATGCTTTTTCTAAGGAACATTTCAAACTAAAGGCTTCCTTATGTGGACTATCAACGATTTTCCTGCATATGCAAATTTATCCGGTTGGAGCACGAAGGGTCGTGTGGCATGTCCCGTTTGTGCGAACTCCACTCACTCAGGTGGTTAAAGCACGGGAAAAATTTTGCTACATGGGACATCGAAGATGGTTAGAGCGAATCACATTTATCGATTTCAAAAGGAACGTTTGATGGTACAATAGTGAATGAGGTCCATGACTCCACTAACAGGATCGGATGTTTTGAAACAATTAAGGGATAAGATTTAAATATGGAAAGTCTAAGAAAAGGACGAGGAGGATGTTGGTTCAACAAGTACTTATACAACAGAGGCAACAAATGACGCAACAAATGACAACCAAGGTGCATTTGAGAGTACAAATAATATCATTGAAGAAGATATTGACGGTGAGAGCCAATTATGGAAAAGAAAAGTGTATTCTTTGATTTAGAGTATTGGGAGCACAATTTACTTAGGCATAACTTAGATGTGATGCATATCGAAAAGAATGTGTGATAATATTCTCGGGACCTTATTAGATTTGGATGGAAAGACTAAAGACAATGAAAACACCCGAGGATCTAGAGGAAATAGGAATTAGGCATGAGCTTCACTTATAATCGTCTAATGGAAAGCCGTACTTACCCCAGGCATGTTATATCGATGTCTAGTGTAGAAGTCCAACTTTTACAGAATAAGGGCTTTTGGACCAAATGGGCTCGAGGTTGTTGGCTTGTCATTTTTTCGATGGTCCCACAACAACTTGTCTCTTTTGCTTGATCCTCAATTGGTGCTAATAAGCGTATTACGAGCAAACATGAACTAAAGAGTCATACATTAATTTACAATCAAGTGTTGGTTCAACCTATTTATCTGAAAATGGGTTGAATTGGGTACTCCTTTATCAAAACCGGGTCAAACATCATTATTTGTATGGTTTAGCCTTATCAACCAACTGTTATAAAATAAGTTAACTTTGGTTACGTTTCGTTAAGAACGGGTCAAATAGGTAAACTAAAGGAATAAGCCAAGAAAGAGAACTGCTTTAAAAGTCTTCCAAAACATGATGAAGTGCTTACAATCTCCTAAACTTTACCCAATAAATGATAGCTCAAAATTTTAGCAGTTAGTCTTTAAAATCATATTTATTATATGTTTTTGAAATTCAAGTTGTGTACAAAAAAGTTTTATTATGTCAATCCGACCCAACCAGTTTTGAAGTTTACCCATTTTAAAGATTAGGTAGCAGACTAGGTAGCATTTAAAGATTCATAAGAAAAGAACTGATAAAGGTATGAAAGAGCACATAAGTCTATAATTTGAGAGTGTCAAGGCAAGTGATTTATGTGCTAATCATGGGATAGATAACTACAGTTTACTTAACACTTGCAGGTAGTATCACTAAAACTATGGAATGATCCTTAAATGTAGTATCCTTAAATGTGCTACTCATGGTTGTTATGATGTACTGGCACACGTTTTTAACGTTGGAGCCTGGTTGGTTAATGGTTAATTAGTACCCACGGTAGGTATGTGGTGATTAGTTTGATCACATGAATTCAGTAGGTGGACAAGTTCGATATGATTAACGATATTATGTCTGAATTTGTATGCTCGATAAAGTTAGTTGATGTCCGAATTTGTATGGTCGTTAGGTCCGAAATTGATTAGTTGGTGTATGTATTTATTAGTTTAGTTGGCGTTTAATTAGATGATATGAAGTTATATTCTTTGTTAGGTTAGTTGGCGTTTAGTTAGATGACATGAAGTTATGTTCTTGTTGTAGAACACGATCGAAGTAACTTGCTGTTAAGACGTAAGGCGAGTTCATTTGATACTAATTCTATGTTTGTTGCATTTGATACGGTTTCCAAGATGTTCAAATCTAAAAACAATGCAAAGAACATAAAAGAAAGCAGAGTCAAATAAGTCGACCAACATCGACCTTTCAAGCAACTGCTCGACCTTCATTTCCACACATATGCAATTCTTTGGTCAAGCAATTGACAACAATCGACCATCATCGCCTTTCAAGCAAGCGCTCGACCTTCATTTCCCACACATACGCAAACCGCTGCTTTGGTCAAGCAATTGACAACACCAATCACCCATCATCAACCTTTCTAGCAACTACTCGACCTTCATTTCCCTCATCTTCTCTTCAAGCATCTGTCAGACCTTCTTTCATTTATAATATGCGTCAAAACTCTTCATCTTCCTCATCTTCTCTTCAAGCATCTGTCAGACCTTCAAATGTGCACCATAACTCTTCTTCGTCTGCATCGTCTTCTCACTCACAATCATTACAATCCCAACCTACTGTACAAGAGCCAGTTTTGCACCAATCTTCATCCACAAATTCTCTTCTGAATGATGATCAAGATCTACGTGATGAATATGAACTGAATCTATTGTCAGAGGTTGAGATCATAGGTAACTAAACTCATGTTGTCAATATAAATTAGTCATGTGTTTGTAGATTATATTCTAACATGTATGATAATCTTATAGATGGGGATGGAAACATTCTTAGGATACAAAAAATGAGTGTAAAAGAAGTGTACAAGTGAGCGAGGGTGAAAAGGTGTTGGTTCATGTTAATGCGAATATCACTAATCGGTAATCTTTGGGGCTTGTGTTCAAGATTTATGACTTTACTTCTCAAAGAACCCAACTTATGTCCCCGGATGCCAAGGACCTGGAAGGAATGCAAAGAACGTTGTGGTGTTATGCTTATAGTAGAACTCCGGTAATACATTATTTTAAATAAGTGTTTTGTTCATAGTACGCTTACTTATTATTATTCTTCATTTAACGTTCTTTATTGATAACTTTGGCGTGAGATTCAACATACCTCAAAGCGATAATGTAGACAAGGTTCTTTGTGCAATGTATGAGTGAAGCGTAGAACCTTAAAATATAGGTTAAAATGAGCTTATATAAGCAAGTCGCGAATAAGTTGAATGAAGTTAATGGCCTCAATGAACTTGGTGCTCAAGAGATCAATTATTCGAAGATGATCTTTTGGAAGCATTGGATTTACTCGAACCACCGTAAAACTTCCGTGACCACCAATGGCAAGTGTATAAAAGTCATCTTGAAAGCCTATTGCAAAGGTATTAATTTTTCCACTCTTGATGTACAAAATATTCTTTTATTGGTTTGAATATAGTGATTCTTTTCAATTATCTAATTTCGGGTTTCGTTTTCATGTCATCGCATCTGATTATTTCATTGTGATTACTTAAGATTGCTAGTCATTAGAATAGTAACACGTTAAGTTTAAGGATAGGTGATTGGTGTTTAGTTTGTTATTAAGAAGTTTATGATTCTGTTCCTTATATCATGATACGTGCTAGGATAGGTGATTGTAAATTGCCGTATACTTTGTAACTAATAAGTTAATGTTACTGAGTTTGTTGTTTTTGATTATACTAATTGTTTGCTGTATGAAGTTAAATTTATGATTTCGGACCTTATATTGTGATATACAATAGGTTTATGCATAGGAATTATGTGATGTTTGGGAATTCTACGACACATAGGTTATTTTTGATACTGAATTGTCGTTTGATAAGTTTGTGTTGTGTTTAGTTGTTACAAGTATTGTTATCTAGAAACTACTGTTTGTTTAGGTAGTTGCAGTATTTATAAATTTGATAAGTATGTTGTGGTACATGCTAGGATGCAGACAGTGTATATGATCAGTTATGAGCAGGAGGTAATAGGTTTTAACATGATTTGGAAAGAGATGATAAGGGGCAAGTGTCTCACGAGAATTATTTCGGCGATTAAATCAGTATTGGATTAAATGAGATTTTGGATGAGTATACTATTCGGAAGGGTGGCGATGAATAATTTAATAGTCTAGCTAGGGAAATAGAAGATCTTACACATAAGGTTTTGGGTCATACTTTAATGAATGATCGGTTTCTCATTAAATGAATCAGATAGGAGAGATTATAAAAAGGAAACAAACATCTTTGTTAAATATCATCACATAATTGGTGAAATACCCTTGTTAAATATCTCTGGCACTCAAACTAATTAAATTGGTGGATCAGATTTCTAACTGTTATTCAAATTTTATTGGATAGAAAAGGAAATGATGAAATTCTGTGGGACATTGACATAAGATATTGTGCTTCTTGTGAGAGGAGAGAGGCATTTGTTATTAAATGGTTTTGTAGTTATCGCAGTTATGATGCGTTGATTCTTTTCGATTCTGATGATTCTTTTGATTACTTATGATTTCGATTGGTCACAATGTCCGTGAAACGGTGTTGGATTTTGTTTTCTTTATATCGTGTTCTTATGTAGGATTTCAATTGTGGTTTATTACTATTCTTAAGTGACATGTCTAGATGACTTGTGATAAGAATTCTATGTTTTACCATTAACACTTTAATCGATCGTATCATACATTATTGCTTGTAAAACTATATATGTGGTGATCTTGACGGTGTCCCGAAATGCGAAACAATCCGCATGTGGAAGAAAGCACGACATGACCGGATGCATAGTCATACTCATCTGGTCTTTGTCGGTTTGGTGAAGAAACCATGAATTTGTGAGTATATTTAATCTCACAACTGCTATAACTCGTATTGTTATGCATTCTTTGATATTCTCTATCTAATATACAGAAAGTGAATAATAAAAGATCACCGAATGATGTTGAAAGGTTTCAAATTTGTTATAAAACGGCGGACGACACATATATTCAAGAAGCAACAACTGAAATGATGGTATACACATACTGGATTATTTTTTTAAAGTTTTATATGGCATATTTTGATTTATGAACTTAGAAGCGTATGCATTGTTTGTGCTCAAGCAAATAGAGAAATATTAAGAAAGAAGTTAGAGGTAGGAGGTCCCGAAGGTAATGTTGAACATCACGTAGTGGCGAAATTGCTAGGAATGTTCTTAACACACTTATTGGAGATGAAAATCCTCGTTGTTTTGGAGCCGTGTAACAAAATCCCAAGTATCCAAATTCAATGAGATCTAAGAAAGATGAGGGTGAGGTTCTAACAAATGAAAATCGTTTTTGTTGGAGAAAGTCAGACTCAAAAAAACAATTAGAGACTCAAAAAAGCAATTAGAGAATCAAAATAAGGAAATAGAGACTCATAAAAGCAATTAGAGAATCAAGGTTTGCAACTCAAGGATATGGGACAAAAGCTAAATGAGCTTTATGGGATGCTCAAAGTTGTTGAAGCTGCGTTTCGATCTATATAATGGTGCTTGATCTGCGCTTCTCTAAGGTCTTTGCTTCTACGGTACATGTGACAAACAGTGAGTGGTTTATTGTTTATCGCAATAAATTTTTTCATCCCTTGTTTGAAGTATTTTATGTTTTTTTCAGCCCTCTTTTGGCGCATCACCAATTACGGACCACTACTCACCCATCATGGATCACTCAACAGGTATATATTTTAATGTTTTTAAATTTATATGTTGATTGATGAGGACTTTCGTAAGTTATTAATTGCATAAAGATAATTTGTAAGATGATGCACATTGTAGTACAGATCAGTAGTACAGATATGGTGTTTGGTGACAGTTAGTCGATAACGACCTCGAGGCGTGACGTGTTTTTGTGTGATCTATGTTAAATGTTTGGTTTGGTAAGTAGTGATTATTTTGAGAGTTCTGCTTGAGGAATTTATTAGTTGAATATAAATAAGAATATGAGATGTTGTCTTCTTAAAGCTAGGAAATAGGGAATGAGTAAGTAGCAGATAACACATTTGAATTCGATTAGCTAATAGTATGCATGAGGAACTAATTGTTTTCACAGATAGAAACTTGTGTTATTGTTGAGATGTACGACTAGGTGAAGATTTTGAAAGGACAAGAGGATAAAGATTTTCCGTAATAAGAGGTTAATAACACGAGTGTTGGGTTCATTTGTTGCCCTACTGATTTTGGCTCATAATTCTTAGGCTAGCCTTGAACTTGCAACTTTGTCTTTGCACTTATATTGACACTAACTTCAACTTCAATGGGAGATTGAAGAAATACAAACTAATTTTTGATTTTTCACCACCACCATCATCACCAACAGGAGGTATCATCACTCTATAACAATCAATCCTTCTATTATATAGTTTTAGATTTAGATTGCATTTTATCTAAACAAGTAATATGTTTGATGCATAGATTAATATAATAGATACTAGTTTAACTGTGTAAACTGCCAATGTTTTATCACTTAGGTTTAGTTTAATATGGTTTTTAGGCAGTTATATGATTTGATTTAGATTTATAGATTAACAACTTTTATATCATTAAGTTTCATCTGAAAATGAAAATAAGAATAGATGATCTGCTTTTTGGTGTGTTTGTATAAGCATAATAAGCCCAAAATTAAGCTTAAGCAAACATCCCCTGGTGTATTATTAGGTATAGGTGTAAATGTGAGTGTAACTATTTTGAATGGCATTGATTTTTCCGCTTGATGGTTTCATTTAGCTGGTTTTGTTTGAAGTTTACTAGGTTTAGTGTAAAAGTTTCTGTTTTATAGTTACAGATACAGTTGAAGTTACTTTTTGTTTGTGCAAGTACTCTTGTTTTTTTGATAATGTTTTGATTGAGCTGGTACGGGGATGTATAGGTATATTAGAATTGTCGATGTTTGTTGGACTGTTAATCGTGCGATTGTTTTCATGCAAGAAGATGATCTATTGAGTTCTGAAATTGTGACTTAAATGCCAATGTTTGAATTACCTTTTGTTTGTGATGTGAATAATGGTTGTTTTGTCATATGTGGAGCAATGTATTTCGTCAAGTGTTTGCGAATGTGGCTGTTTAACTTAAAAGTTGATTTAGCTGTTTTGCGATGTTACCCTTTTCGTTTAACTCTGTTATTTATCCGTTACTATGGCTTTTTGGTGCAGTTTGAACAGAAGATTTGATCATCAAAAAACATGGCTGGGTACGTAAACATACTTAGAATCTCAATGGGAGCTTGTTGAAGATGAGAGATTGAAGAAATGTTAATGGAATTTCAGTCTCGTCTAATAGATGATGTTTTGTAAACATACTTAGAATCTCGTCTATAAATCTTTTGTTGGTTTGTATCAGTGGGCAGAACTATGTACTTAGAAATATGGTATGTTGAATCAAGTATGTTGAAATCTTTTGTACAGCAAGAAATATGGTATGTCATGCTGCAAGAAATCTATTTTGTATTTCAATGTCTGCAAGAAATCTTTTCTGCAAGAAATCTGGAATTAAGTATGTTTGTTTTCTGTATTTCCTTATAATACAGGGTATCAATTGTAAAATTATTAAAAGTGCAGGGTTATAATTGTAATTTTATCAAAAGAGAGCCACATTATAAACCGTGGAGTTTTTTCTCTCATAGGTTCATGCTTAAACTTACTCCACCATATAAAGCGTGTACTTTTCAAAATTTTACACGCTTCTTTTTGTGACAACTTGTAAATTTTTGTGACAGCAAAAAGGGTGGACTTTTAGTCACTTTTGCCACTCTTCTCAGCGTGACAATCAAATCCAAATGTCTACGCATAGTACCGTCCACCATTTTGTGACGCCGATATACTCCACGGTTAGGCCTAGCGTGGACTCCAATTTTAGTTACACTTATAACCGTGTAAACATGCCCCAATGTGTGTGTATAATTACACCATTTGTTGTAGTGATGACAGGAACCACCAGTGGGTACAACACAAACGAGTTTGTAGTGAGATGATTTAGTTGGATCAAAGGCCAGTTTCACTATATTCTCGTCCTTGTTATAATGCAGGAGGTAAATCGATTTAAACATATTAGTAAACGGATTGTATACTAAATATTCCATCGACGTGTGAATATTTTTGCATAAAAGCAAACCATTGCACGATTGCAAAACTGAAAAACGACTACCTGCTTGAGTGACAATGGAGCCAAATGGAGATGCTGTGATTCTGACATCTAGCGGCGTGAAAGCAGAAGAATCACGTTGTGGGACAAACAAACCGCAAACAGGATCGATTTTAGGCAATCGTTGGTTCGAAGACGGAGAGTGAAACATGGAGATGTTATGAGAGATAACCAGTGTTTGGATACTGATTTGAAAAGATAAAGTGTGATTAAAGGTAGTCAAGTAAGATTTGATTAATACGCCGTCAGGTATAAAATCTGACGAGGACATACTTCGGTTATTGATTCCATGATAAAACCCTAAAGAGAATCGCTGTTAAATTTAGGTTTTACGTAGCATGACAAGAGTTATTATATACTCCGTATATACATTAGGCGAAGGGTAAGGTATTACTCGTAATTCTTCCCAAAATTTTAGAAAAAGGAGTCCATAAACACCCCTCTAAAATTGAGTTAGTTTTGTAATTTTTAGGATATTTTTTGTTTTGCCCCTTAGCAGTTTACACATGACTAAAAATAACAAGTATCATCTTAATTTGTCTTTATATACAAAAAAGCTACAAAACACCCAATTTTAGGGGGTATTTATAGACTTTCTTCTCTAAATATTTGAAAAGAACTGATCCTACACCATACCCTTTCACCTGATGTAAACATATGTAAACGAAATAAATCTTTTAAAATTTTTACCATTAAAGAGCCTTTACATTTACGATCAAAACGAGTCCAATATTGTGATACTTACGTTATTTAATTGTTTGATTTTATAAAACAAGTAACATTTTTTTTTTTTTGAACGTAAACAAGTAACATTTAACACATATATAAAATAAGTTAGGTTAGTGAGTTTTCTTAAAATTTTCATTTTTTACCTTCTAATATTTATTACTAACACAAAGATGACAAATATTAGGTAAATCAACCAAAGATTAATGTAACGGAATATATATATATACGATTTCAACTTGATATGTCGTTTTTCGAGACTTAACGTCTAATAAAAAGGTACCATATAAAAGTCCTCGCAACGTGCTATAACTCTTATACATGTCAATATTATATACAATTGTAAATCATAATATTCGGTGAATTTTTAATTATTGGTTTTCTATAATTTTCACAATATAAAAAGTTAAAAGTATAGAAATATGCAGCAACACGCGGCAAATACAAACCTCGTTAATATTATTAGCAAACCATGCTATATATTTAATGAGCTTGATGTACTTATGAAACCATGCTCGAGTCCAGTTTTATTTACCTATAAAAAAAACGAACCAATCGCTTACGTTACAAGTTGAACTCAAGCTAAAAGTGTAAAGCTTGTAACGTACTAAAGCTCGAGACTTATAATCCTAAATGAGCCGAGCTCAAGGTCGATCTTTGGCAAGCTCAGGCTCAACTCTGCTTGTTCTACATCTCTACCCTTATTTGATAGTAGTTACAATATGAATTTTGTAATTTTAAGGATAACATCCATCAAATTTCTAACTGAGCTTAACTGTTAAGTGGTTATACGGTAGTAGAAATTCTATTTAACCAAGTTCAGGAACCATGTTGCACCTTCAAAAGTTTAGGGTACTAAAAATTTCACACATTTTGATCTTTTTCTTTTACAAAAACTTTAAACATGTGGCATAAATCTGTTTGGATAGAAGCAATATGCTTTCTATCCTATGACATTGTCACTTAGTGTATCAAATTGGTTTATGTGATATACACCCCGGAACCTTTTATGATCATCTACACAAAGATGTGTTGGTTTCTTTTATTCAAGAGTGTTTCCAGTTGGGTGTAGATAATCAATGAGTACCGGATATCACTTGAAACCGTGTTATCACTTTTCAATTGAAACTATTCGACTCTATGTCTGGGGTACACGAATATCTCTATGGGATAAGACCAAGTGGTGTTCTTGTTTTTGGCAGATGTCAATCCTATTTATATGATAGTTTTACTCTTTAGTCAATGGAATTATGAGAATTAATCGTCCAATTAATCTCCTCATAATGTTCCTCCATTATAGGCATAGTGGTTACAAGACCAGGTTAATGTGGTCTTAATTACAATATTGTAACTGCCCAGCAGTACTAACTTATGCCCAACAGTACTAACATAGGCCTAGCAGTACTAACTTAATCCTAGCAGTACTAACTGTTGGTCCAAAGAATTGAGTAAATCTTGATATAATGAAGAACAAATTCATTAATAAAGATAAATAATAGTTACAAGATTTTTGAACCAACTAGACTACATGATAACATCCTCAACTTTTTACGGGGATAATTTCGGTATATTATCCCCATTGAATGACAAATAAACTCTCATTGATCCAAGTTATGCTTCTGTTTCAATGAGAGGATGACCCTATCAGCTAATACTAAGTATTATGTGTTTGTTTAGGATACATACATATCTCTATTACAATCAGGGACGGAGCCAGGAACAAATATGATCGGGTGCACAAAATCTTTTGAATCGTAATATTGGAAACACATTTCGAAGGACCAGGTGCATTTAAGATGCATTTTGAAAAATCGGTGTTTTCTCAAAATTAACACTACATCGTAAAAATCCATGGGGTTCCGTGCACCATGAGAACCCCTGCTCATCACGATTACAATGATATATATATATAGGAACTAATAAATCAAAGACATGTGATGATGGTGACATGTGGTCCCTCATGTGGTCCATCTTCATCTTCCTCTTTTGGAAAAGTACCAACCATCCTTTTGAATGTGTCATCACAATATTCCCACTCTTATGGTAAAGTCTTGTACTTTGTTTGACTTCTTCTCTTGGAAGTTCCCACCAATATTTTTCAGTATGTATGTAGAGATAGTGTCTTCAGGATCATTGAGACATTTGTCAAATCTCGGTGTCACCGGTGTTGTTTGTAGCTCATATATTTTACTCATCGACACCGTATCTGTTAATACAAATAAGCAGAGTAAAACGTTTATTTATATTTTACGATCTTCTAATGTTTTGTCGATAACAAACGTAAAATCATTTTAACGAAACAAATAAAATACGTAAATGGTTTGAACTAATAGTTTCTAACATATTCACATTTTCACATAAAACACTAAAACAAGTATAAGTGATTTTATGATTTAATATTACATATGTACAACAACTAGTGTTTACATATTTGGGTAAAATATACACATAACTAGTATGTAGTATATTGGGTAATATAAATGGGTAGAAACTTAAGTATCATAACCCATTGGGCAAATACATTGAATGTAGTTGGGTACAACCCAAAGCCCATGACCCATGGAGCTTGACCCATAACCCATTGCATGACATCATGCTTATATCATACATGGATAATATCCATAACCCATGGATCAACCCATACCCAGTGACTAAGTGCATTGCACTCAAGAGATACATTGTATCTAGCTAAAGATCCATGGATCAACCCATGACCCATAACCAAAATACCCATGGGTAAAGGGGCGTCCCACGGATCCCTAGCTTTACGCTAGACGGATCCCTGTGGAAGGGATCCGTGGGATCCGGGAACAAGAGATTTTTCTTCTATAAATAGTGAGCCATTTCTTCATTGTTTCTCACCCTTTCTAACACACTTTCTCCCCGAGTTAAAACTCACTAACCTCAGATCCAAGAGATCTATGTTTGTAGTTTTGTTTTGTGTGATCTTCTAGGTTCCTCTTAAAGGCAAGATCACCACCTTTGAAGTCGAGCAAGCTCAAGTCCATGAGTTGCCATGCTTCCTCATCATCAAGGCCATCAAGTCTTCTTGTTGATGATTCTTTTCTTTCTTCTAAGAAGTGTAGTGTTGAAGACATTAGTGAAAGATGTCTCAAGGGTCAAGACGAAGACATTAGTGAAAGGTGTCGATCGTCCATATTGTAGGCATTAGTGAAAGGTGCCTAGAAGCCAAGTTACAAGACATTAGTGAAAGGTGTCTTGAAGATCTAGCCACAAGACATTAGTGAAAGGTGTCTTGAAGATCTAGCTAAAGGCATTAGTGAAAGGTGCCTTAGATGTACATTCGATATGGTGTGTTTCGATGTACAAGATAGACTAGTACTAGATCCAAGGATATTGATATCCTTGATGATGTTGTAAAGGAGTAGATCTCCTTTGGGATTAGTCGTTGGTGTAGTCCATTGGTAGTAGTTCCTCCATTGCAATGGAACTAGGTGCTTAGCCTAGTACCTAATAAAGGGTAGGCGACGTTGTGTAGGTGTGGTTCACCTTGGTGTGAAAGAACCCGGTGGTTAGCCTAGCACCGTATAAAGGGTAGGCGACGTTGTGTAGGTGTGGTTCGCCTTGGTGTGAAAGAACTCGGTATTTAGCTTTGTACCGGAAAAAGGTTAAGCGACGTTGTGAAGGCTTCTCCGCCATAAGGAGATTGGTGTAGTGATTACGAACTCTCGAGTAGGTGACTCGGGAGTGGAGTAGGCAAGGAAGGTGTCCTTGTAGCGAACCACTATAAATACTCGCGTTGTGGTTTTGTGCTTCTTACTCTTATCTTTTCATTACATATCTTTATATGCTTGTTTATCAACATCCAACACACACATCCAAATAGATTGACATAAGTCGATCTAAATAGATTAAAAGGAAGTTTTAATTGGCAAAACTATTCAACCCCCTTCTAGTTTTCCACAATTGGCATCAGAGCTTCGTTACCAAGTTTCTTGAAGTATATTGTACTTTAAAAACTTGATACGATCCATGGTTAATTGAAAACTACAAAGAAGGTTTTTCATAAAAACAAACACCATGTCTTTTAAAACTATATGTTTGGATGTTGATTTGATAACAACATTTTTTTTATTTACTTTTTCATTTAATTGCACTAATCTTCTTTGTCATGTTGATTAGTCAAAGCTCATACCCACCAAGCTATAGGAATCGCTTGGTAACAAGAATACCTTCCTTAAGAAGGTATCTTAAACGCAAAGGAGCGGGAATCGTCTAAGTGACATTTGTTGTGTCATTTGTAAAGACATTCCTAAGTGCGCTAGAGGTATTTTTTTCTTTTATTTTGCTTGATAATTAAGTATGCCTATTTAGGTATTTATATGATTATCTTTTGTGCATATACATGTTTTACATGAAGCTTCATTAGGAAGCCTTTTTTTTCTCACATACGTGTTTTATTTCTCGTCTAAAGTCGTGGTATATAAAACTTATGTTTTATTTCTTTAATCCAATAATAAAACAAAACACAAATTTTGAAAAATACTCCTTCCCATAAATATGCCACTCGACGCCCACTTTATCAAATCCTCACTTTTTCAAATCTTCCAATTTCAAAAATTCCCTCTCATTCAAAACTTCATCTTCCTCTCCATCTTATCCCAACCGAAACCAAGAAGGATCGTCTTCAACATGGTTTACATCGCCTTCGTACTCATCGTCTTAACACTCATCGCACTTGTGTTCCCTATGATGAAGTTCACATACGGAGACATTTACTTTGTGTTGTTAATCTACATTGGGGTTATATACCCAATCCTTTGTATCATTCTTAGTATTGAAATGAAATATTACTAATAGTCTAGTTATCTAGGTTATTATGTGTTTATCATTTTTTCTTTGTTTTATTTCTTTCTTTCGTGATACATTAGAAGTCATGTATGCATGTTAAAAGAAAATGTAGGCTAAAACACATATCTTGGTATAAAACTATGAGATCTAAAACCTATGCTTTTCATAAAATCATTTTCGTAATTACTGATCTACGGATCCGGAAGTTATACTAGCCGGATCCCTTTGAAAAGGAACCGTGGGATCCGTCCTACTGGAGAACAGTTTTTCATGCAAATTAAAAACCACTTTTCTTCTAAAAGTAATACTCCACTTGTATGTCAAAACCATAAGTGAGTTAAGTGTCTTTCTTGTTAAAAACCATTGTTAATAAAAATCTAATAAAAACGTTAGATAATCATAGGTTGACCACAAACATCACTTTTTATTAACTCATCATTTCTATAGGTTCAACTATGACGCATGAATATGAGTTTGATTTTTCACTCACTAGCGTCTACACTCCGAACATCTCCTTTGAACCCAACACACCTGGTATTCATGTTTGTGGGTTCAATAACCTCGAAAACCGTCACTTCCACGAAGGACGTATTGTAGACACCTCTCTACAATTCGAAGAAGGTATCAATACCTCCTTCCGAGCCATAGGACTAGAATGTCTTCTTGAAATCAACGAGAAGATATGTCCAAGGTTCATAATGGAATTCTTCCGTCAAGTTGAACTCGTTCGTAACGAGGATCGCTCTCTATCTCTTTGGTTTTATATCAAAAACCAAAAGTTTACTTTAACCCTTGGGCATTTTGCTCACATCCTCCGAATTCCAAATCATGGACAATGTGCCTTCACCGAAGATTGGTCTCTTGATTCTCTCTTCAACTTTCGTGAAGAAAATAGTCCATATTGTTCACACATACCCTCCCCGGAAGATTTACATCGCATAATATGCAAACCTCGACCATATTACTCCGATCCAAACATTATCTTCACACGGACATCCGAGAAGAGTACAAGCCCCTTGCACTCATCCCACGTGAAAATGTTTGGAGTCTTAGGGAAATCGAGAAATCCTTCCCGCTTGTTGTGCTCACATGTTGTACTGTTTGCTAACACAACAACCATACAATCTCGCCTACTTCTTCGCAAGGCTAATTGTAAATCTTCAAGGCTCCAAGAATAAACTCATCCCTTATGGAATGTTCTTGACGCGCCTCTATCACAACGTTATGCACTTTCATCCTCAATTTCAAAGTCCGTTGTACGTACTTGTGAACAAGATGATGGAACCACTAAACATATCTCTCATGAAGACTTTCTTCATTCTTGATTCCACCAACACTCATCAATCACGTAATGATCCTCCTAGCGAAAACACTCAAGGAACCTAGTAGTATTTCAAATAGGATCAATCCTCTCGTACTCGTGCTTTATCAATGTAATCCTATTTCCTTCATGAAATAAAACATCTTACATTTGATATCTTAGTGTTAGAACCTCTTTAAACCAACCTTGGAATATAATGCATTGTCAAGATCATTGCATACCTTTAGTAAAGGTTCTCACGAGAGATGGACGGATCCCAAAGTTTGTGCTAGACGGATCCCTACACTTAGGGAACCGTGGGATCCGCAAATGTAAAATGCAATTGCAAGCATTGTATTTCAAACATATCCTTAGAACACCTCACACTAAGCTAAACATAGTGTCTTAAGGCAAATTAAGTCCTTATCAAGTTAAGTAGATCCTTCCTACTCACACATAACTCACCTAGATCATACTCAAGACGCTTGTAGATCTATCGCTTTCACTTAAACCCATTACTCTTCCGCTCTAGATCACTCATCATTCTCACATGATCCTCACATCTAGCCTTAGAAATCTTTCGATTATGGCAAAATTGATCATAAATCATCCTTACCTCAAAATTGATCAAAGTTGATCAAATTCTAGTTTTCCCATCTCAAAGCCTTTAGGATATTTTCCAAAACACTATCCTAAGTCACAACTCGATCTCTAGGATCATTTAGCTTCAATTGACACTCTCATCTTTAGTGTCATCCTTGCTCATTCATTGGTACTCATGAAAGTTCCAAATCCTTCCATAAAAGGCAATCATTAGCTACATCACTCATTACCTTCATGTACTTAAGCACCCTTCATTTAAGACACTTAGAGGACTGAAACACTCAAGGTGATATAGATCTTAGATCTTAGAAACATCATTTCTACTCTTTCATAGTCTAGCTGAGAGCCGGATCCCTAGGATTAGCCTAGCGGATCCCCGAGGAGGAGGAACCGTGGGATCCGGATGATATTTTATGTCAAATCTTGCTAAAACAATCATTTCAACTCATCTTTCTAACTCAAACACTCCATCTCATCTTAAATGAGTTCCTAGATCAGTACAAACTCTGAAGTTGACTCTTGTGCATGTTAATCATCACATTCCAATGAATCTTAGTGGCTTAAGGCTTAAATGCACTTGCCAAATCTCTTGCTTTATAAACCACATTGTTAGGACTTCCATAGTCATCACCTTCATCCTAACTTTCAGCACTTTAGAAACCCTTACAAACCTCTTGAAATCATCTCATCATGAGGAAAACCCCAAGTAGTAACTTATCCACCAAAGAACCACCCAAGAAAAAGGCTCGTGTTATACACGAAATCTCTTCAACCGAATCATCTCCGGTCAAGCCAACAAATGCTAGGATCTTTCCTCAACCAATCAAACCAATTCCTAAAAGGATAGTACCCACAAAACTACCTATGCCAAACACCACCATACCTCCTAGGCCAAACAATATCATCTCCACTAAACCATCACCATTGGTTCCTAGAGCTATCTCCTTTACATCTCCACTATCATCACCACACCTCTACAATTTAGAGGATTTGCCTCCTAGGCCGTCTCATCCGCCTCCGCCGACAACATTCTCCTCATTAGGAGGAATAATGGTACAAAATCAAGGTGTTGAGTCAACACTAGCTTCGGCTTCCTTTTCGCCGTTTCCATCATATAATCCCATTTGGATTATGAGAAATCATCAAAGTCAACCACCCGACCATATGGAAGTTGACACTTCTCTACCACCACCATCATTCTTGGTCGAGCCATTCTCAAATGCGCCTCCACCAATCCCTCCATCGTTTGAAGCTCCACAAGCCGCTTCACTTGATCCTTCGCATCAAGCCATTTCATTTCTTCCACCACCACTACCTAGCCATGACAAAGATTGCTATCATTGTCAACATGTTGAAAGTTTGATACATGAAGTACGAGAAGACCAACGTTTCATGTTCTATCATCTCCTCGAACGTTTCGACGAGATCAAACCTAAACAAAACTTGAGCTAGAAGATTTTAGTGGTGTCCTAGCATCAAGCGATAGTTGGTCTAGAAATTCCTAGTCATGTATTTTCTTATTTTATTAGTTTTTAGAGTCATGTATATCATAACTCTAGTTTTGTTAAATGAAATTACATGCTACTTGTTATATTTTTGAGTATATGATTACGTTGTATTCATATCTCACTTTTGTGATAACATTACTTGTTATATCACCATTGCTGAAATTAATCATCAGCTATACGGATCCCTCAGAATTGCCTAGACGGATCCCTACTAGGAGGGAACCGTGGGATCCGTGAGACAGAAAACTATTTTCTACTAACTTGGACCACATTTGCAGGAAATTGTGAATTATACTTGTTTTCTAACCTTTGTTTTGTAGTTATTCAATTTACACATGAAGACTTTGACATCCTAAAGCTAGGGGAGCTTTATGTCAAAGCAATACATTGCAAATTACTTGCAATATTAGGATTACATTTCGTGACATCCCTTTGCAAAATTGCAATCATCAAGGGGGAGCACATTCGTCACTTAGACGAAATCTTTTGCAAACTTACTTGCAAACAAACTAAATTAGTATTACTTTCTTGACGCCCTTACATAGGGATTGACTCGTCAAGGGGAGTAAAGACGAGATCCTTTCCGTTACTTGCTCTCTATTTCTTTTATTTCTTTCACATGTTTTTCCTAAAAACAATGTGTTAGTTTCTTTCAAGCTCTTTTGTTTCGACAAAAGGGGAGAAGAAAGTAAAACTACAAATTCAAACTTTTACAATTTTAGCTTTTCCTTAAAATAATTTTATGTTTTGTCATCAACAAAAGGGAGATTGTTAATACAAATAAGCCGTAAAAACGTTTATTTATATTTTACGATCTTCTAATGTTTTGTCGATAACAAACGTAAAATCATTTTAACGAAACAAATAAAATACGTAAATGGTTTGAACTAATAGTTTCTAACATATTCACATTTTCACATAAAACACTAAAACAAGTATAAGTGATTTTATGATTTAATATTACATATGTACAACAACTAGTGTTTACATATTTGGGTAAAATATACACATAACTAGTATGTAGTATATTGGGTAATATAAATGGGTAGAAACTTAAGTATCATAACCCATTGGGCAAATACATTGAATGTAGTTGGGTACAACCCAAAGCCCATGACCCATGGAGCTTGACCCATAACCCATTGCATGACATCATGCTTATATCATACATGGATAATATCCATAACCCATGGATCAACCCATACCCAAGTGACTAAGTGCATTGCACTCAAGAGATACATTGTATCTAGCTAAAGATCCATGGATCAACCCATGACCCATGACCCATAACCAAAATACCCATGGGTAAAGGGGAGCGTCCCACGGATCCCTAGCTTTACGCTAGACGGATCCCTTGTGGAAGGGATCCGTGGGATCCGAGGAACAGTAGATTTTTTCTTCTATAAATAGTGAGCCATTTCTTCATTGTTTCTCACCCCTTTCTAACACACTTTCTCCCGGAGTTAAAAACTCACTAACCTCAGATCCAAGAGATCTATGTTTGTAGTTTTGTTTTGTGTGATCTTCTAGGTTCCTCTTAAAGGCAAGATCACCACCTTTGAAGTCGAGCAAGCTCAAGTCCATGAGTTGCCATGCTTCCTCATCATCAAGGCTCATCAAGTCTTCTTGTTGATGATTCCTTTCTTTCTTCTAAGAAGTGTAGTGTTGAAGACATTAGTGAAAGATGTCTCAAGGGTCAAGACGAAGACATTAGTGAAAGGTGTCGATCGTCCATATTGTAGGCATTAGTGAAAGGTGCCTAGAAGCCAAGTTACAAGACATTAGTGAAAGGTGTCTTGAAGATCTAGCCACAAGACATTAGTGAAAGGTGTCTTGAAGATCTAGCTAAAGGCATTAGTGAAAGGTGCCTTAGATGTACATTCGATATGGTGTGTTTCGATGTACAAGATAGACTAGTACTAGATCCAAGGATATTGATATCCTTGATGATGTTGTAAAGGAGTAGATCTCCTTTGGGATTAGTCGTTGGTGTAGTGTTGGGTAGTAGTTCCTCCATTGCAATGGAACTAGGTGCTTAGCCTAGTACCTAATAAAGGGTAGGCGCGACGTTGTGTAGTTAGGTGTAGGTTCACCTTGGTGTGAAAGAAGAACCGGTGGTTAGCCTAGCACCGTATAAAGGGTAGGCGACGTTGTGTAGGTGTGGTTCGCCTTGGTGTGAAAGAACTCGGTATTTAGCTTTGTACCGGAAAAAGGTTAAGCGACGTTGTGAAGGCTTCTCCGCCATAAGGAGATTGGTGTAGTGATTACGAACTCTCGAGTAGGTGACTCGGGGAGTGGAGTAGGGCAAGGAAGGTGTCCTTGTAGCCGAACCACTATAAATACTCGCGTTGTGGTTTTGTGCTTCTTACTCTTATCTTTTCATTACATATCTTTATATGCTTGTTTATCAACATCCAACACACACATCCAAATAGATTGACATAAGTCGATCTAAATAGATTAAAAGGAAGTTTTAATTGGCAAAACTATTCAACCCCCTTCTAGTTTTCCACAATTACGAGGCTTAAATGCAAATTAAAGAAAATTAAAAGATAAAAATATTAAATAAACGCTATCACTATTTTTAAAATTGATGAACGTTTAAAATTTAAAACTTAAAACTTACGTATAAATAAAATTACGTAAACGTACAAAGTAAAAAGTGAGATCTAAGGAATAAAAGTCCTAAAAATATGAAAATGACATTTTTACAATCCTAATGATAAAAGAAAATTTATAGAAAAAGAAAATTATTTTTATAACTATTTATCTAATTATTATTAAATAAAAACTATTTTTAACTAATAAATAATAACCTAAAATACAAGAAAATATGAAACAAAGCTAGAAAAATAAAATTATGACTTGGAAAAATCTAAAATATCAAAAGAGAATTTTCAAAACTATTTTGTATTTTTCGATTATTTTCTATTTTCTAGGAATTAAAAACTATTAAAACTAATTAAATTATTTAAAATACAAATTTAACTAAGAAAAATCTAGAAAAATATTTTTTGTCTTTTATATTTATCTTAACTTAAGAAAAATGAAAATTATTTTTTGAAACTTTTCTTAATTATTTGTATTAAATGCTAATTAAAATGCTTAAAAATTAAATTAAATCAAGAAAAATACTAAACAAGCTGGAAAAATCTGAAAAATTCAAGTTAAGCTTAAAATAATGCAAGGAATCTAGGAAAATAAAAAAACAGGGGTTGTGTGTAGAATTTGAGATCGATATACAAGTGCTTATGAAATAAGCACTTGAATAAGCCAAAGTGACACAACAAGTACCAAACCGAAACAGAAGGTATAAACTGCTAAAAGAGCTTAAATGCAACAAAAAAACAACAAGCCAAAACCTACGATTTGCAAGATTAACAGATTTGAGGATATGAGCTTAAGGCTAAAAACAGTTAAAGGGGGTCTACTATGCAGCTTATTAATAAGCTACTAGATAAGCTGGAAACTACAAACCAATGATTGGAACCTAATCTAGACCTGGCTAACTACATATGAACCAAATACCAACCCTAGACAAGCTCTTATGAGCCCTGTGCAAGCTTGCACAAAACTGAGAAAAACTCAGTTTAAGCTGAGTGGTGTGAACAGGGCAGTTGGGACCTAAAAGACAAGCTTGTTTGGAGCTTATAAAAAATTGGTAAAATTCTACAAAATGCTAATAAGAAAAGAGACCAGTTTGAACTTTTAAACCAACAAGTTTCACCGAAATTGGCTTAGAAATGAGCTCATGAAAATTCCTTCAGATGGGCTCAAAATCGAGTTTTCAATGTTTTGACTTTTGAAAAATATGGAAAGTTGACTTATTCCAACTTTGAGCTTAATTTATGGACTCATTATGATGTATTAAGATGAAATGATACTGAAATAAGCTAGTTCTAAGATTTCTAAGCACAAAACAAGATTTTGTTTTCTAAAAATCCTCACAGTTAAGTAATCAAGACAGATAAGATGCAATTTTGACTTTAAAGGGTTGCAGGCACACTTTCATGACAAATAAGGGCTCAAATGAACTACACAAGCATGAATCAACAGGTTCTAACCAATGAACAAGCCTCTAGCACAGTTTACATGCACAATCCAAACACCACTTAAAACATTGATTTGCAAATTTAAAAAGGCTAACTAATGATCTATCATATATCAATGATCAAACTGAGTTTGAATGACTTAATTACAGCTAAATAAACACATTTGAACAGGCTATGACTACAAACACAAGTACAAGCGTAAAGGCGATGTGAAATGAAACCGAAATCTTACTCATGTGTCCGGTGGTATGCAAAGCTAAAACCAAACCCAAAACTAATCTAAGCTAATCTAATTCAACCCAATATCACCACTGCGTCACCCACATACCATCACCATTTCCATTCTTGGCCCAGTTTTGACTTTTGTTGACCAGTAACTAAAATGCTTGAAACTTAAATTTGAGCTCACAGAAAGCTATAATGAACTAGTATGAGCTTGTTTGAGCTTATAAATAAGCTGATTGAAGCTTATACATGAGAGTTTGAAATTGCAATTTTCAACAGTTGACATAAAACATGAGAAGTGAACAAAAGCTTAAATGGATACTTTAAAATACTTGCAATACAATGAACTAAGTTGCTTTGATACAAAGAAACTTCAAAATACAACTAAGAAATCAGTTAAGACTAATAATTTAAAAAACGACATACATTATTGAAATTAAACTAACTACTCCCATCTTGCCTTCCTCTTCCTTCTTTTTATACCCAAACTATCTTTCTCTCACCTCTCTGAATAGTTCCCAGCAATAATATCAACCATTGGATGTGTAAAAGTGATCCTGGCCATTGATTTCATTTTGGCGGGAAAACAAGTATTTGACAGTTGTAGGTTGAGTGATAGGGTTGAAGGTGCATTTAATGCCTTTGGAGTGTTGTTGAGGAGAGGGGAAGATGGTAGTGTAAAGGTGAGGAGGGGGGATGGGTTGTCTGGGTTGCAGGGCTAGTTGTTGGGGGAGACAGGGAAAAAGGCGCGTAGGGTGTGTTTGTTTTAATTATTAAACGTGGGTGGGTCGGGTTGGTTTATTGGACGGGTTGGGAGTTGGACTGGGTAATGGGCTTAAGTGATATTGGACTTGGATTGGATATGGACTTAGGATTAATATTGAATCCATTTTCAACACTAGGGACCATTTGTGTAATTCTGAAAATCCAAGGACCATACATGTAGATTCTGAAAAGTAAACCAAGGACTAGTTTTGCCAACCTCCAATATTCCAAGGGACCAAATCTGCCAATTGTGAAATTCCAATGACTAAACATGAACAATTTTAAAATCCAAGGATCAAACTGTAATTTCTCAAAACTTTTGGATTTTTCACCAAAGGACTAAATATGACAATTTATGATTCCAAAAGGACCTTTGGTGACTTTTCTTATAAAATAAGTGCCTAGGACGATTTTGCCATTTTCGAAAGTCGGGGACCTAAATCGCCAATTATGCAAACTTAGCTCATTTTTCATCCGATTTTAAACATTTTGTATCCGAAACATATAAAATGCACTTTTGAGATATTTTCGAGATTTTGATGCATTTCGAGCATTTTTAAACGCTTTAGCTCAGATTGACCAAAATGATGAGTATTTACACACTCATCAATCCCCACACTAAACTATTGCTAGTCCCTAGCAATCTTTGAGAAAAATTAATGGATTTGAATCTCTTTACCAAAAGCCATTACTCGAGTAGCCAAATGTTTCAGATTCGAGTAAGAACCATGGTACACCGATAACCATGTGATTTTGAGCAAACCACCGCCTTTCAACGGATTTGATTTTGTCTTTACCGTGCCGTTTGCTCGAACTAGCCAACTCTTAGATAAATTATCAATATTATCTTTGGTGAGTGATTACCAATTATGGTTTTTCCACTACCTTTACCACAAACCATAAACTTGCGGGCTAGCCAACTCTTCACTTTTTAGGATATGGTGAATGAATACCATACAATTTTGGGCAAATTGCAAGTCGTCAACGGATTTGAGATATCTTTACCAAGAGCCGCTTGCTCTCGGATAAGCCAATCCTTTTGTTTATTAGACAAGGCGGATCGATAACCAATTGAGTAAGTGCAAAACACTTACTCCAAAAAAAAAATTTGGCCAAAACGGGAATTAGGCGGTATAATTATATGATAAAATTGTGAGAATTCCCCACACTTAGAAATGAATATTGCCCTCAATATTCAAAGTACCGTATGTTATGCCGAAAGAAAGAACGTAAAGGGAAATACTACGCAATTATTTAGAAAGATTTTTTTTTTTTTTTTTTTTTTATATATAACATGGGGCAACTCCCCACACTGTGGTGGTACACATGGGTGAAAACCCATGTTTAGCTAATGCTTTTGATTACCGAGTCGCTAGCTTGACTCGACCCCAATTCATTGGTTCATGGGAAGCAAAGTGGAAGAGACAATCTCCATCGGACTTTCATTCAAGATGTTTGGACAAGCATTTGAAGCACGTGAAAGTTCCACACCGATGAGATATACATAGAACCGCTCAAAAATGATAAATGAAAATGCCGGGTCAAAGATAGTGTCTTCATTCCGAAGGAGTGAAGATGGAGAGTAATCACAAGATATTTGAGGAAAGGAAGAAAGATTCTGATAACAATCAGGATCCATTCTTCATCCTCAAATGCAGACATATCGGGAGGAAGGGTGAGGGTAGTATTATCAATAAGCAAACTCGTATGATAGAGTACACCTTCCTCCGAGCTAATATCATCCTCAAGATCAAAATAGAAATGATCATGTTCCGGAGGATATATGTCATGAGAGAGTTCACCGGAGAACTCTTTATGAAGAGAATCATTCACATGAAGTGAAATTGTGAACTCTTGTTCCATTGTGGGCTCATCACTATCCTCAACTGAGTATCAAAGAGTGGATTCTCGAAATTAAAGTGAATTCGAGTCGAATTCAAATAGAGGATTGGTGAAAGTAGCTTTGAATGTTTCGGGAACAAAGTGATCAACATTCTATTGGACCGTTAGGGAGAAGTGAGTGAACGATCATCATCAATGGGACTTTCGTCTCCCCGGATCGGCCGAAATCAAAGAGTGGATTGATGCGAGTGAGTTCATCGGTGAACTCCTCAAGAAGGGATCGACCGCACTCGGGAGTGATGCCTCAACATACTCGATATTTCCATAAGAAGCACAATCTTCGCTAAATTGGAGAAAGTTTCAAAATGATCATTTGAACACTCAAGAGGGAAAGAGAATCACACATAAGATCAAAGTTCCCCGTGACTCTCTCGGGATTGGGACAAGGTTCTCAACACTAGACTTTATGAATTCGTCCGATTCCTTTTCGTGAACAAATGTCAAGATGCTCGCCCCCATGTTTAGAGAGTGAGTGGGAGCTTGGGTGTGATAGCAGCTTGTTTGAGATGGAATTTCAATCTCTGGGATATCAACTGATCGAGGAGTTGAGAAATATTATCTTTAAAAGGATAAAAACTCCTCATCATCATCATATAGAGTTGCCTTAAGAAATTGGGAACGCCTTAGAGCCGCATGCTCTAGGACTAATAATTCTTCCCTAGATTTACGGGCCTCGTTCTTCTCGTTCTTTGGCAAGCAATTCTCCTATAGTCTTTTCACCACTCACTTGATTCTTAAAGTTACTAATCATATCATCAAGTGTTTTCATTGTGGTTTCAAAATCTTGGGAGATTTCGAGACAACGGCTCGGTGGAGTTTGAACCGTATGGTCTTGTGGAGGTTGGAAATTGTCAAACATGTGAGAGTCATGATTGTTACAAGGAAATGGATTCCTATTTGACAATCGAGCTGAAATGGGACCTCCATAAGACTACAACAAGAAACTGCTGAGTCCGGACGGTGAATCATATGGATTTTGGTTATAACCAAAGTTCGAGCATCACCGAAAACTGCTCATAGACAAACGTGTTTCGGATTGACACTCAAATCCTTGGTGAGGACCTCCACAAAATTCACAAACAGTATGTTGATTATATGAAGATAAGTCGGTTGTGGTGGGTAATTGGAAAAATTTGAGGGTCGTTAAATGAGTTCGGATTAGATCATAATCAAATAAATTCCTCGAACCACAAAACAAATAACTCCCGTTATGGATATCATTACCACATTGTACACAAGTACACCAACGATGTGGTGAACCAAAAGAGGCTCACCACAACCGACACAAGGAATAAATGATTTCATTTGATAGTCATGAGAAGGAATCGGTTTATTCAAAGAATCAACAAAACCAACATGGTGATCCGAATGACTATCAAGTCTCAAGAACATTTTGAAAAATCGGGAGGTGGGACAAGTGGTGTGCTCGAGAGCTAGCAATTTCCACCACTTCCGTTATGGTCTCCGGTTCTGTTCTTGAGAAACGTGAAGATTAGGCAAGTCCTTCTTGCTAGTCACCGGTCTAAATTCGCATGTTTGCTTTTAACCGTAAATCGTGAAAGTTTAGAATCAATTCTAGACGGCCGAGGAGCAATCGAGGGTTAGGTCTTTGGATAACCGTAGGTTGGACGATTTAGCACTCCTATTATCAAAAGGAAGTACCGGTCCTTTGTCACCCCGGTGTCTCGCTCCATTTCCCTACGCGTAATTAATGGATCATCACGAACAACACGAATTCTTGACATTTGTGATAAAGTCCGAAGTTTGTCAACTTCGTCCCTGCATTCTGCCCCGAGAGATTCCATGAGAATAGAAGAAGTTAGAATCAAATGGATAGAGGGTAAAGGGATAAAGAATCAAATAGGGTAAGAGGGTAAAGACGAATATTTTGGATTTTGGATAGACATGATGCAAAAACAAAGATCGAAAATCTTTTGGATTTTTAATTTTTTAAAAGAAAATATAAACACACATGATGGTATAAACAAAGAGTGAGGATTCAAATCACTAATCGCTAGACGGAAGATAATCAAAGACTGACTCCCAAGCAATGGCGCTTAAAATTTGATCCGTGTCAAACCGCTAAGTTTTCTCACGCAAGTGATCACTGTGAATGGCCAATCAGAAGAAACTTAAAACGACTTAAGCACGAATGCAATGAAGATCCGGGAGTATAGTGTTTCCCTGGGTCGTTATGTCCCAGAGAGCTATGCAATGGATCACCAAACGTATAGTGATCGAGAGATTTAAACGGAAAAGGAGATTTGAATATGATTATAACTAAAGGAAAAGGAAACAAATTACAGAGGCTTAAATGCAAATTAAAGGAAATTAAAAAGATAAAAAATATTAAATAAACGCTATCACTATTTTTAAAATTGATGAACGTTTAAAATTTAAAACTTAAAACTTACGTATAAATAAAATTACGTAAACGTACAAAGTAAAAAGTGAGATCTAAGGAATAAAAGTCCTAAAAATATGAAAATGACATTTTTACAATCCTAATGATAAAAGATAATTTATAGAAAAGAAAATTATTTTTATAACTATTTATCTAATTATTATTAAATAAAACTATTTTAACTAATAAATAATAACCTAAAATACAAGAAAATATGAAACAAAGCTAGAAAAATAAAATTATGACTTGGAAAAATCTAAAATATCAAAAGAGAATTTTCAAAACTATTTTTGTATTTTTCGATTATTTTCTATTTTCTAGGAATTAAAAACTATTAAAAACTAATTAAATTATTTAAAATACAAATTTAACTAAGAAAAATCTAGAAAATATTTTTTGTCTTTTATATTTATCTTAACTTAAGAAAATGAAAAATTATTTTTTTGAAACTTTTCTTAATTATTTGTATTAAATGCTAATTAAAAATGCTTAAAAACTGAATTAAATCAAGAAAAATACTAAACAGTACTGGAAAAATCTGAAAAATTCAAGTTAAGCTTAAAATAATGCAAGGAATCTAGGAAAAATAAAAAAAAACAGGGGTTGTGTGTAGGAATTTGAGACTGCTATACAAGTGCTTATTGAAATAAGCACTTGAATAAGCCAAAGTGACACAACAAGTACCAAACTGAAACAGAAGGTATAAACTGCTAAAAGAGCTTAAAATGCAACAAAAAAAACAACAAGCCAAAACCTCTTATTTGCAAGATTAACAGATTTGAGGATATGAGCTTAAGGCTAAAAACAGTTAAAGGGGGTCTACTATGCAGCTTATTAATAAGCTACTAGATAAGCTGGAAACTACAAACCAATGATTGGAACCTAATCTAGACCTGGCTAACTACATATGAACCAAATACCAACCCTAGACAAGCTCTTATGAGCCCTGTGCAAGCTTGCAGAAAATCGAAAAACTCGCTTAAGTCGAGTGGTGTGAACAGGCAGTTGGGACCTAAAAGACAAGCTTGTTTGGAGCTTATAAAAAATTGGTAAAATTCTACAAAAATGCTAATAAGAAAAGAGACCAGTTGAACTTTTTAAACCAACAAGTTTCACTGAAATTGGCTTAGAAATGAGCTCATGAAAATTCCTTCTAGATGGGCTCAAAACAGGTTTTTCAATGTTTTTGACTTTTTGAAAAATATGGACAGTTGACTTATTCCAACTTTGAGCTTAATTTATGGACTCATTATGATGTATTAAGATGAAATGATACTGAAATAAGCTAGTTCTAAGATTTCTAAGCACAAAACAAGATTTTGTTTTCTAAAAATCCTCACAGTTAAGTAATCAAGACAGATAAGATGCAATTTTGACTTTAAAGGGTTGCGAGCACACTTTCATGATGATAAGGGCTCAAATGAACTACACAAGCATGAATCAACAGGTTCTAACCAATGAACAAGCCTCTAGCAACATTTTATATGCACAATCCAAACACCACTTAAAACATTGATTTGCAAATTTAAAAGGCTAACTAATGATCTATCATATATCAATGATCAAACCGAGTTTGAATGACTTAATTACGCCTAAATAAACACATTTGAACAAAGCTATGACTACAAACACAAGTACAAGCGAAATGGAAGGCGATGAAATGAAACCGAGAAATCTTACTCATGTGTCCACGGTATACAAAGCAAAACCAAACCCAAAACTAATCTAAGCTAATCTAATTCAACCCAATATCACCACTGCGTCACCCACATACCATCACCATTTCCATTCTTGGCCCGCTTTGACTTTTGTTGACCAAGAACTAAAATGCTTGAAACTTAAATTTGAGCTCACAAAAGCTATAATGAACTAGTATGAGCTTGTTTGAGCTTATAAATAAGTCGATTGAAGCTTATACATGAGAGTTTGAAATTGCAATTTTCAACAGTTGACATAAAACATGAGAAGTGAACAAAAGCTTAAATGGATACTTTAAAATACTTGCAATACAATGAACTAAGTTGCTTTGATACAAAGAAACTTCAAAATACAACTAAGAAATCGCTTAAGACTAATAATTTAAAAACGACATACATTATTGAAATTAACTAACTACTCCCATCTTGCCTTCCTCTTCCTTCTTTTATACCCAAACTATCTTTCTCACCTCTCCGAATAGTTCCCAAGAATAATATCAACCATTGGATGTGTAAAAGTGATCCCGCCATTGATTTCATTTTGGCGGAAAACAAGTATTTGACAGTTGTAGGTTGAGTGATAGGGTTGAAGGTGCATTTAATGCCTTTGGAGTGTTGTTGAGGAGAGGGAAGATGGTAGTGTAAAGTGAGGAGTGGGATGGGTTGTGCGGGTTGCAGGCTAGTTGTTGGGGAGACAGGAAAAAGGCGTAGGGTGTGTTTGTTTTAATTATTAAACGTGGGTGGGTCGGGTTGGTTTATTGACGGGTTGGGAGTTGGACTGGTAATGGGCTTAAGTGATATTGGACTTGGATTGGATATGGACTTAGGATTAATATTGAATCCATTTTCAACACTAGGACCATTTGTAATTCGAAAATCCAAGGACCATACATGTAGATTCGAAAAGTAAACCAAGGACTAGTTTTGCCAACCTCCAATATTCCAAGGGACCAAATCACAATTGTGAAATTCCAATGACTAAACATGAACAATTTTAAAATCCAAGGATCAAACTGTAATTTCTCAAAACTTTTGGATTTTTCACCAAAGGACTAAATATGACAATTTATGATTCCAAAAGGACCTTTGGTGACTTTTCTTATAAAATAAGTGCCTAGGGACTGATTTTGCCATTTTGAAAGTTTGGGATGAAAGCGCCAATTATGCAAACTTAGCTCATTTTTCATCGATTTTAAACATTTTGTATCCGAAACATATAAAATGCACTTTTGAGATATTTTCGTATTTTGATGCATTTCGAGCATTTTAAACGTTTTTAGCTCAGATTGACCAAAACTGATGAGTATTTACACACTCATCGGTTGCTCATATATTTTACTTATCGACACCGTGTCGGCAAGTAAAGAGCACTAAACAACACTCACTGGTTTCTTTATCAGTGAGTCACTCACTATTTATTTAGTGAGTTAAGCTATTTTATTTTCAAATCTTGTTCAGGGTGATTGGGTCAATTTTTGGACCCAATAGTCTCCCCCTATTTGAATATACAAATAGCCTAAGGTGATTGGTAAAAGGTGTTGGACTGAGAGTTTAGTCTGAGGGTTCAGGTTGTTCAGTGACTGGGGTTCAGTGCCCAAGTTTAGTGAGAAGGGTTCAGTGAATGAGGTATCAATAAGCTGGTTCATTGGTCAGTGACCAGGTTCAGATATTCAGTGACCTCGTTCACTTTGACAAGTTTGTGGGGTTTAGTGTTGGAGGGTTTAGTGACCCTGTGACTAGGTTCAGTGACCATGGGTTCACTTTGATGCTAAGAGGGACCTGGTTCATTTTAGATGCATCAGTGTCCTTTCTCTTTTGCAATTCCCTAAAGGACATTTTAATCAGTCAAGTGAAAGGACCTGGTTCAATTTTTGATACATCAGTGTCCATTTTCTTTTTGTCACTTGACTTGGTATTACAACACATACATTTATGAATACAAACACACCGGTACAAATACACCCAAATATATTTATAATCACAACATTCCTTGACACCACCAGGGTCTATGGTTATCAGGTCTTCGGGTTCTCATTTTTTTCAATGACTCGATTTCAGTCACTACGAGCTCAGTGGCTCAGGTTTCAGAGACTAAAATAAAATTCAGTCTCACTTTGGTTTTCAGGGACTCATGTTTAGTGTCACTAAGATGAGATTATAGGTTCCAATAAATCTTCAGAGACCCGTATGGTTTTCCAGGTTCATACATGTTTTCAGGTACTCGACTTGCTTTCAGTCACTTTGGGTTTTCAAGTCTTGAGTTTTTAGAACCTTGAAGGTTTTTCAGAGACATAAACCCCTTTTTTTTAGACTCGAGTTATCAGGTTGTCAAGCTCGGGTTTGACTCTTGGGTTTTCAATGAGTAAGGACCAGTTTGTGGTTTCAGGCTCAGTGACCGTGGTTTCAGTGAGTAAAGGAGTAAGGTTTATGTTTCAATGAGTGGGAGTTCTCTGATGATTTCAATCTTCAGTTTTAGGGACAACTTCAGGTTTAGTGATTTCGCTTCACAACCCAATCTCAAAATATTAATTTAGTTCAAACCCACTGACCAAGAACAGCCTGAGTTCCAACCTTCTGCCAGAACAGACCCATTTTCAACTTAACACTCCCTGAGTCACAATTTGTCGCCTGATACTTTGCCACTCCCTGAACCTTTCTACTCCCTGATTCAATATTCATAACTAACTGATATCACACACTGATATCAGTTATAACCTGATTCTTACCTCCCCCTGAGTCGCAAAGGACTCTGATTCATATCACAACCTCGAATCAGTGTCATTTCAAGTCTCAGCCCGAATAATACATAACCACTTCCTGATTCATATTAGCTTAAAATCCACTTCCCTACTTTCAGAGACTCGAGTTTCATACATTGAATCAGGTTCCTATTCAGGCTTAGCCCAAAAGACACCTATCTTTTCTTTCAATAGCCTTCCCCCTTTTTTTTTTGACCCGACCCGGGGTAAATTTATCACCCAACCTCCATTTTTGAAGCTCTCCCTTACGCTATGTTCTCGAGTTTTTTTTTTTAAATTAATGGAAGGGGAGGGGAAGGAAAATCAAAAAAGGGCGTTCTTGAGTTTTTTTAAAAGGGAAAGGTAGGGGACGGGAAGGTGGGAGGGAGGGAAGGGATGGGTTTTTTAGTGTTATTTTGTTCCGTCCAATTTTGGGCGGATTGGGAAGGGAAACATGTATTAAACATTACAGACCTTTGTTAAATTACAATATTATCCTCAATTTTGGGTGGATTGTAAATTAGTAACTATGTCTTGCAGGTCTTTGTTTTTTTTCTTATTATACTATGAACAAAAGTTGTTTCCAAAGCATTAGGAAATACTATAGAAATTGATGTACCTGACAATTATCACCATCTTCAAGTGCACCAACACTTATTCTACGTTCATACTCCACAAGAGGACCGGTCCTCTTCAGTTCTGTTATATAAACAAAAAGTTTAATCTGATATTCATCACGAAAAATTAGAATGAAACTAGAAAATACAAAATAGTAAAATAGTGAGAACCTTCGTAATTTATTTTAGCAGCATCAACAGAAATAGCTCTTGAAAATATATATAGTGAATGCCCATAATTACACATATCAATGTTGTTTTTTTACTTCATATAACATCGAGGTTGCATTCAACAGTGGTCTCCTCATCTTATTAATCCAATGGTTTAATGTCGGTTTACAAACTTCAATGTTGTTGTATACCCTCAAAATACCTCCAAATTCTGCAAACACGTGGCAGAAAAAAATAGAGGCATTATTTGGGAATATATAAACTTAATGTTGATTCCAATACTAGAGTTTGGTATTGCGTTTGATATTGAGTTTTAGAGTCTAACTGTTTGATTTTGAACATCAAAATTTAATGAGGAATAATCGAATTATTGATAAACGACTCTATGTTGTCATTATCACACACAAATTTTATTACGGTGGAAAATGTTGCAAGCCACAAAACTTAGAACATCAATGGCAATTTCGAGTTTCCAAACACAAAACTTTGACTTTAACGTCAATATAATTGTATACTGGTCTATTTACAACCAATTCCTGAGAACAAGTTACAGACTAAAATATAGTCACTAATTAGGAATAATATGAGGGTATATTGGTAATTTGTGTAGCTTCCTTTCCTTTCCTTGCTACTTTAAAAAAAACTTAATAACACAAAAATAAATAACCACTTTCTTCACTATGTCATCCCTTACTTTGCCCTTCCCATCCTATCCCCTCTCATTCTTTAAATTTTAGACTTGAGAACAGAGCGTTAGGGTTTCATTTGTTTTGTGATATCCAAACCGAGCTGTCTTTGGAGTAGTTGTATCCGCCATGATTGTTTTCTGTTTGATTAGGGGTCAAGGATGAAGGTTTTGAGGTTTTGGCTTAACTGGGTTAACGATTTTGATACCTTTTTTTTATGTATGTGAGTTAGGCTCTTTTCTTTTGTTAGTTTCTTGTGAGTTTTGTTGTTTATGGATAGATCAAAATCTGGGTTTTGGTTGATGGATGAGAGTGATGACTGTAGGATCGGTTTTCATTTGTTTGACCAAATCTGATTTATGAGAGAGATGATGATAAGATTTATGGGAGGTGATTTTTGTGGGTCGAGAGTTTTTATCAACTCTTGGAGATGATTACTGAGAAATTTTGTTTTGTGTGTTGGTGATGGTAGGATTTTTGAGGTTTTTTTTTTGTTTGGTAGGGATAAGATTTGTGTGGTGAGGATTTTGTGGGTAAAGTATTTTTTGACTGATTATTTCAATCAGTGGCAAATTTTTGGGTATGTTTTTTTCAAACAGTCAATATCAGTGAGTCTCTCCCCCTCAAAAATTGCTATCACAATAGCAGTTTTGAAGGTTTCACACTTGATTTTTTTACTATAAAGAATGTTATCAGCAGCCATGAATGGATCTGGATCATGAGAATAATCCACCCGCTCTGATACCACTTGTTGGTCCAAAGAATTGAGTAAATCTTGATATAATGAAGAACAAATTCATTAATAAAGATAAATAATAGCTACAAGATTTCTCGACCAACTAGACTACATGATAACATCCTCAACTGATAATTTCGGTATATTATCCCCATTGAATGACAAATAAACTCTCATTGATCCAAGCTATGCTTGTGTTTCAATGAGAGGATGACCCTATCAACTAATACTAAGTATTATGTGTTTGTTTAGGATACATACCTATCTCTATTACAATACAGACATATATATAGGAACTAATTATAATACAAAGACATGTGATGATGGTAACATGTGGTCCCTCATGTGGTCCATCTTCATCTTCCTCTTTTGGAAAAGCACCAACCATCCTTTTGAATGTGTCATCATAATATTCCCACTCTTATGGTAAAGTCTTGTACTTTGTTTGACTTCTTCTCTTGGAAGTTCCCAGCAATATTATTCAGTCTGTATGTAGAGATAGTGTCTTCGGGATCACCGAGACATTTGTCAAATCTAAGTGTCACCGGTGTTGTTTGTAGCTCATATATTTTACTCACCGACACCGTGTCGTAAGTAAAAGCAATCGAACAACACTCATTGATTTCTTTATCAGTGAGTCACTCACTATTTATTTAGTGAGTTAGGCTATTTTATTTTCAAATCTTGTTCAGGATGATTGGGTCAATTTTTGGACCAAACACTAACTTATGCGCATCATTACTAATTATGCACTGGCAGTAGTAACATTATTACTAGCAGTAGTAACTACTTAACCACTATAAGAGTCAGGGTAATCAGGGACTTAATGGGTGTATACTCCATACCTCCAAATCCATTTCCAAATATGATCATATCCCACAATTGAACTAAATTTCCAACAAGCTGAAGGTGCTTTCAATTGGTTATGAAAACTGAATATAGCCATAGGTATTCTATATCCATATTTACTCCGGCAAAGCAGTTTCCACTCACCAATACATTTTCCTAAGTAGCCAAAACACAACTAAGCCTATCATATTTTTTTTGACAAATGGTCTAAAAAATCAACAAACTTACCACATTTTTTACTGTAAGCAATAAATTTTTACTTTTCTTATTAAAACATTAAACTTTCTTAATCATCCTATTGTAGGCATCATTATCATTTAATTAAGAATAAATTACATATATCGTCCATGTGGCTCCAAAAATTTACACCATTCGTCCTCATTATCATTTAATCAAGAATAAATCACATAAATCGTCCTTGTGCCTCAAAAAGTTTACAACGGTCGTCCTCAATATCATTTAATCAAAAATAAATTACACAAATCGTCCTTGCTGCTCTGAAAGTTTACACTGGTCGTCCGTATATGTATAAATTGCATAAATCATCCTTGCTTCCATTTTTATACATTTTTTTTTGCTTCCATACCACTTGATCGGTTTTTTTTGCTTCCACTTTTTATACGTTTTTTTCTTCGATACCACTCGATCAATTTTTTTTTCTTCCATTTTTTTGCGGCTTTTTATTCCATTTTTTATATGTTTTTTTTCTTCGATGCCACTCGATCAATTTTTTTTGCTTCCATTTTTTATACTTTTTTTTCTATCATTTTTTATACATTTTTTCTTCGATACCGCTCGATCAATTTATTTTGCTTCCATGTTTTATACGTGATTGATCACGTACACATTTTTTGCTTCCATTATTTTATACGTGATCGATAAAAATTTCATTGAATCAAAAACGTGATCGATCACGTATAGGGATCCTCGGGGCTTCATAAAAACGTATAAGTGATCGATCACGTTTTTGCTTCGATAAAAATGTATACGTGACCGATACTCTCGAGCTTCATAAAAACATGTACGTTATCAATCACTTTTTTGCTTCAATGAAATTTTATCGATCACGTATAAAAATTTGCAACCCGAGCCAAATTTTTATAAGTATATGTATACAAATTTCATCGAAGCAAAAACGTGATCAATCATAAAATATTTTTTACATATACGTATACATTTTTATCGAACCAAAAACTTGATCGATCACTTATACGCTTTTATGAATCTCTGAGGATCCGCATATGATCATACAATATTTTTTATGTATACGTATATATTTTAAGAAAGTTTAATCATTTTATAGGAAAATTAAAAAGTTTGTAGCTTTTAATGATGCCCGAGTTGCAATTTTTTATCGATCACGTAAAAAAATTTGCAACTCGATCACCTTTTTGCTTCGATGAAATTTTTATTTGTAACAATTCGCATTTTCAGGTTACTATCTATTCTCGAATTTTTACTATTCATTAACAATTTTTTTTCATTCATCATGACAAGAGAGTTGATACTCGACGGGTCATCCTGACGACGTACGTAGAATCCATTCAGAACCGGTTTTGCAAAATCGTGTCTGAGATATTCGTTTTGGTTTAAACGATATTTGAGCATCCAAATATGTCCATACGACATTGCAAACAAGAAAAATATGTGTTTTTCACATCGTACAACATTTTCACAAGTTCGGATTTTTACATTTTTCGATTTTGCGTTTTACGCGATTTACGCGTTTTAAGCCTACGGTTTTAGATTTTTACGACGTTTAAGCACCCCGATGAAACTTATCACTCATTTTAAGCGATTTACGCGTTTTAAACCTACGGTTTTAGATTTACGCGTTTTAAGCCTATGGTTTTAGGTTTTACGACGTTTAAGCAACCCGTGATTGTATACGGATCCTCGTGGCTTCATAAAAACATATACGTGATCGATCACGTTTTTGCTTCGATAAAAATGTATAAATACACGTACAAATTTTTTTATGATCTATCACATTTTTGCTTCGATGAAATTTGTATACGTATACGTATAAAAATGTGGCCCGGGTTGCAAATTTTTATACGTGATCGATAAAAATTTCAGCGAAGCAAAAACGTGATTGATCATGTATACGTTTTCATGAATCCCCAAGAGTATCGGTCATGTATACATTTTTATCGAAGCAAAAACGTAATTGATCACGTATACATTTTTATGAAGCCCTGATGATCCGTATACGTGATCGATCACGTTTTTTAATTGATAAAAATTTTATCATCACGTATAAAAAATGAAAGCAAAAAAATGTATATGTGATTGATCACGTATAAAAAATTTGATCGCGTATAAAAAATGGAAGAAAAAAAATGATCGAGTGGTATCGAAGATAAAAACGTATAAAAAATGGAAGAAAAAAAAGTGATCGAGTGGCATCGAAGAAAAAAAAACATAAAAAAATGGAAGAAAAGCCGTATAAAAAATGGAAGAAAAAAAATTGATCGAGTGGTATCGAAGAAAAAAACGTATCAAAAATGGAAGCAAAAAAACCGATCGAGTGGTATGGAAGCCAAAAAAAACTTATAAAAGTGGAAACAAGGATGATTTATGCAATTTATACGTATACAGACGACCGATGTAAATTTTCATAGCCACAAGGGCAATTTATGTAATTTATTTTTGTTTAAATGATATTAAGAACGACTGGTGTAAATTTTTGGAGCCACATGGACAATTTATGAAATTTTTATTGATTAAATGATAATGATACCTACAATAGGATTATTAAGAAAGTTTAATATTTCAATAAGAAAATTAAAAGTTTGTTGCTTACAACAAGAAAAGGCGGCAAGTTTATTGATTTTTTAGACTATTTGCTCAATTTTTTTCAGCTCTGACTTGCACCTGCCATACTAAAAGGGAGATGATTTGCACTCTTATTTAATTGATTGACACACTCCAAATTAGAGTGAGTTGACAATTATACCCTTACATTAATTTACACATTTTCGTTCTGTGAATATATAAATGTCAACACACTCTAATTTAGAGTGTGCCAATCAATTTGGAGAATGTGCAAATTACCTCCGATACTAAAAAGTTGAAAGTTGACTTTCTAAACATGCTTGAAAGTATTATCATGCCTGCTCATTGACCTTCCAATTAGTAAACAATACTTGTTTTCATCTGCTCTGAATTTCGGTTATAAGAGCACAAGGTATGGGAAGTTTTTAATATGCTAAATGTTTATGTCATTGGTGAGCCAAACCATACCACTACTTGTGATGTTTGGTGGTTTTTTTGTTTTGTTTTGTTTTTTTTTTTATTGTGAGTGAGTGGGTATTTTTAGTGGGGTATTTTATAAGACCCAATAACATATTAGTGGTGTGTTATGAGGGAGGGTGTTTTAATTATTGGTGAGTTATTAGGAGGTGTATGATGTGGCGTTGAGGTGTCATACCAATAAAGTGTTATTGGTATCCACGATACCTTGTGCTCTAATCTTCTCAAAAGCTCAGTAAAGATCTCAAAAACTAATCAAGATTATGGACTCGAGAACTTGTGACTGTGACAAAATGTTGTCATCTACTTTAACACAACCATGTTGACGTTTTTCTCTTGCAGAGATTATGACTGCAACAAAAAACTTTGATGAGGAACTGTTAATTGGACAAGGAGGATTCGGGAAGGTGTATAGAGGTCAAGTGGGCAGTGAAGAAACTGATCTTTTTGTAGCCATCAAACGGTTGGATTCTATGTCAAATCAGGGGTCACCTGAGTTTAAGGCGGAAATTAAGATGCTTTCAAAGCTGCGCCACAGTCACTTAGTGTCTCTGATTGGTTTTTGTGATGATGACAAGGAGATGATTCTTGTTTATGAATATATGCAGCATGGATCCCTTCACCATCATTTGCACAAAGCTGAGACACCATTAAGTTGGGTGCAGCGGATGAAGAAAGCCATAGGTTCTGCACGTGGACTAGACTATCTTCACACTGGTGTTGGACGAAACATGGAATCATACATCGTGATGTGAAAAGCTAGAACCTTCTTTTGGATGAAAATTGGGAAGCTATGATTTCAGATTTTGGATTGTCCAAAGTAGGCCCCAACTAATGAATCAATGTCTTATGTTGATGCAATTGTTAAAAGCACATTTGGGTACCTTGATCCTGAATTTTCTATACCAGAAAACTGACAATTAAAACAGATGTGTATGCGTTTGGGGTTGTATTGGTTGAATTGCTATCAGGGAAGCTTGCAGTAGATGTAAGTAGAGGTGAGGAGCAATGTAGTTTGGTAAGATAGGCTCAAAAATGTGTAAAAGAACGAAAAGTAGATCAATTGGTTAATTACAAAATAAGGGGAACAATTTTACCCAAATGTTTGATACAGATGGGTCGCATCGCAGATCATTGTTTGCTTAGTGTTCCTAAAGAACGTCCTACCATGACTAAGGTTGTGGCATCACTAGAAGCTTTACTTGAACTACAACAGAAATATGACAATTCAGCTGAGTCATCAGGCATGATGGGATTCCCCTGGAAGATTCATAAGTATCTAGTTTCCACGACTAAACAAAACTCCGGTATACTAAATTATACTCTTCATCATATGTGCATATTTGTGTGTTACAGACTTGATATTGCACAATAACGATTCATTTCTCTTATTAGTGAACTGATTTTCGGGTAAATGATCCATTGATAACTTTAACCGTATGATTGTATCCTGCTTTGTTCATTTTGTTAGACCAAAGAACGAGCCTTGAAAACAATATGAATGTGTGCTCTTCAACCAACGAGGATGGCAACAATCATGGCGAACTGCCTCAGCAGTGTGGGGGAATAGTGTCAGGAGATCTAAAAGTGTTCACATATGGTGAACTTAAACGTGCTGCAAGAAACTTCAGAACCGACGGACGCATGGGAAAGGGGAGTGATTGTGAGATCTACAAAGGCTGGGTCGCTAAAACGACATCTTCCGCCTCTAATGATGATACTGGATTGCCCATTGCAATTAAGAGACTTCATGGCTACACATCTGAAAGTCCTGAAAAACTATTGGTAAAGTTTAAATCTATCTTAAGCTTTCTTTTTATATCTAATCGGCGTGATTTTACTTCCCATATGGACGTATGATGTCATTGCATATATCTTGTTCATGGAATGCAACAGATTTGTGAAATTGATTTCTTTTGAATGAAGATGGATCTGGAAAAGTTGAAAGAATTTAATCATCCCAACTTTATTAAGCTCATTGGATACTGCTTTATCGGGAAAACGCTATTCCTCATTTATGAATTCATGCATAACGGAAACTTTGAGGTGCGTTTAGTTGTGGAACACCTTGTTTTCCACAAAATGTTTTGTGGAAAACAAGGAAAAGCGAATCGCGTTAATTAGTGTTTTCCAATAAAATTCTCTATAAAACACAAAATTCCTATTTCCAACTTTAATACACAAAAGTGGAAAACACTTTTTTTTTGTTTTCACATATTTTCCTTTAAAATACCCCTAATTAGTTTTCGTCCGTTTTTATACGTTTTTGTCGGTTTTTATCCGTTTTTAAACGTTTTTATCCGTTTTTTTTCGTTTTTGTCCGTTTTCATCTGTTTTTTACGTTTTCGTCCGATTTTTTACGTTTTGTCTGTTTTTTTACGTTTTCGTCCGTTTTTTTACTTTTTCGTCCATTTTTACGTTTCGTCCGCTTTTTACGTTTTAATACATTCTTTTACGTTTTAGTCTTTCCTTACGTTGTCGTCCGCTTTCGTCCATTTTTTACGTTTTCATCTGTTTTTATGCGTTTAAATCTGCTTTTTAAGCTTTCCCGATTTTTACGTTTCGTTCGATTTATTTACGTTTCGTCCGTTTTTAACCTTTCCGTCCACTTATTTACGTTTTTGTCTGATTTTATGTTTTAACCGTTTTACGTTTTGACCCTTTTTACGTCTTCGTCCGCTTTTACGTTTCGTTTCTTATTTTACGTTTCGTCTATTTTTTCGTTTTCGTCGATTTTTATGTTTTCATTCGATTCCTCGTTTTGCTCGATTTTACGTTTTCATCTTTTTACGTTTCGTCCGTTTTAGATTTTTAAGGTTTCGTCGATGAAAGCGTAAAAGACGCAAAAACGTAAAATCATACGAAAACGTAAAAGCGGCGTGAAAATGGACTAAAACGTAAAAACCGACGAAAACGTAAATAAACCGACGAAACGTAAAAAGACGAAAACATAACAAGCAGACAAAACGGAAAAAAGCGGACGAAAACGTAAAGCGAAAGAGTAAAAAAAGCAGAAAAAAAAAACGGATGAAAACACTAATTTAGTAGGTCGACCGACTCAAACCATCCGTCCATGACCGCTAGACCCATTTTAAAACATGACATATATGACCCATGACCCAAGCCGACCCAACCCAACCCGTTTGCCACTTAATAAAGCGTATAAAATTGTTCAAAACATATAAAACGTAAAAAGTGGATAAAACATACAAAACGGATAAAAGCGATAAAACGGATGAAATAGAATTTTGCTTTATGTCAAATTTAATGTTTTATGTCGAATCAGTCGACGAAGATTTTTCATGTTATTTGATGTTATATTTTACTTTTTTAATTCTTTATTTTCTCGTATTAGATTTTTTAGTTAATTTATAATTTAGTTTGTTAGTTTATAATATTTGTTTTTGTGTTTTGAAGATGTTTTTATGATATTACAAAGGTGAATAGAGAATTGAGATAGAAAACAACAACACTTAAAACATGTTTTTAGTTTTGCAAATGGAAAACATAAACACGTGTTTCTCAAACTAAACGTTTTAAATTTTCCATTGTTTTGTGGAAATAAAACTCCCTCCTTTTCCTACAAAACAAGAAATAGAAATGAAAGAAAATGTTTTCCAACTAAACGCACCCAGAGGATCTCCTTTGTAGCGGTAAGCAATAGACAAGTCCAAACATAATATAAATGTGTAAATAATTACCTTATGTATTGCATTTTTTATGAGATGTAGCACAACTTCCTTTGGTTACAAAAGTGAAAATAGCAATAGGCATTGCTCGAGGGCTCGTTTTCTTAAACGAGACACAACATGAAGTTAGTGAGTCTCTGCTGACATAAAATATTGCTAGATAATGTAAATTTGCAGGATTTGCAGGATTTCACAGTAAAGCTTTCAGGTTATGATGTCACTAAACTAATAGACGGTCACTATACCAGTGTCGATGATGAAAATGATTACTCATATCATCCTGGATACCTTAAGTTACTTTAACCTTTCTCCCACCTGTTGGGGGTTTGGCTTATATCCATGAAATATGTCTTGAATAATGATTACACTTTCAGAGCCTTACACACTACACAGAAATCTGTCTGGTTTTATTGTGGTATTTGCTGAATTCCTATGGGAGGGATATATAAGTAATGACTATGAATTGCGAATGGTTAATTATTTTTTGTTCAAGTCTGGAACATACAACTTGTCTCTTGCTGCAGAATTATGTTTTGAAATCTGCAATGAGGCGGATGCGGAATTCAAGTTGCTAACAATCTTAAATAAGTATATCCAAGCTGAGACAGACCTACCAAGGTATCGTCGGTGGCATAGTGATAAGATACGCCAGACCCCCCGCGATCTACATTCCAGATCTGTCGTGGCTGATCGCAGAACACGTTCATTACCAGAACGCCATGGTTTCCAATTTCGTTCTAGAAACTGATTTTCCTAGTACTCAATTCCATTACATTGCAAACGAGTATCAGTTCGCGATTTGATTACCGAAGTTGGGTTCGAGACCTGCAGAACTCAAGATCTGTATCTCATAGGAAGTAGGTATGCAACTTTATGAGATCGGATCCTATTGTAATAATCTCGATAATTCTGAGGATACGAGTATACGTTCATTACTAATTCAGTACAAGTTTCAAACCAGTAAGGTTTCAAATCATACCATTCATCATATACCAACTTTGGGCAGGTGATTCAAGCCCTAAACTTTCACCAAAACCATGTGTAGTTATAGTAAAAAGATATGCAGAGCATGCTTATTTTTGTAACATGCTTCAATTAACTAAACTCAGCTAATTAATAGACGAAAACTCATTATTGATATCCCAGATTCCAGGTTCTTGAATTAGCAAAATTTTGAAAAAAAATGCTGCAAGTTACATCCTACAGCAACTCTTCTAAGCTACAGCATGAACTGATAATAAATAAATAGAATTTGCAGCTTCACACAAGTGAGGAAATATGAATTTGCATTGAGATTGCCTACCTCCCCAACTGTCTCATCAGCCGTACATCACATCACACAACATCACAACAGCTCTGTAACATCAAAAGAAAGAACAAAAAAAAGCACAAGCATTAGTAATCAAAGGTCGCTGACAATACTAATATATGCAAGCATACTTCTTTATATGCACTAGCAGAAACCCCATGTAGTCCATATACAAACTATAGCATTTCCTTTTTAAAGTTTGATGGTAAAATTACCTATTTTTCCAATTATTATAATAAAAAACAAGTTCACCTGTGCAGGTACTAAATAAGTCAACAAGGTTCCTAGTTCTTTTTTGGAGAGACTATCTTGGATAGTGTGAAGGTAAAATTACAGTTGGTAGACAAAACTTTGATATTTTAACCAAGAGGGTGTTTGGCATAGCTTATTTTTTCTGCTTTTCTGCTTTTGTTTAAGCAGAAAAGCGCTTTTTTCATCCAAACACTGCCTGCTTTTGTGCTTAAAAATGAATTGAAATGAATTTTTACTCTCATATTTAACCTAAAACCTTTCATAAATGAACTTGATTGCAACTTTCTATTAAAATCATTATTTTTACAAATATGTTGCGCTTTTTTTATAAAAATAAACTAATCCAAAAACTAGTCCCAAAAGTACCTTTTTTTAAAAGTATTTATTTTTTAGCAAAAGCACAAGCAGAAAAAATAAGCAATCCCAAACACCTACCAAACCAAAGTTTCACAATCAATTAAAGTTTAAATGTCTCATGTTCTTAATGCCATGGTGCCACATTAATAGTTTTCTAACAATCATATCACCAATATTTAGCTTAAGAAAGAAATGACCTGCTAAAGACTCTTAAATTCCCAGAGAACGGGGGCAAAAAGAATATCATGGTTCAATGCTTAGTTAAAGTGCAAATTCAGAACATGCTCATTACCAATACTGTAACCATAACGAAATCCTATGGGTTCGATCCAGACTATTGTACAACTATATTTGGTTCATTAGTATAACTCTTACATTACAAGAATCTGATAACATACAAGATTAGGGCTGAGCATCAGGCCAAAACAGACCAGCACCGACCAAAACCAAACAGAACCACAAACCCGAACCGACCAAAACCGAACAGAACTGAAAACCAATTTTGTGGAAGACATGAACCGAACCGAAATGACTCGGGTCGGTTCAGTTTTGTGTTTGTGCGTTCGGTTAGGTCTATACGGTTTAGGTGTGTTTTCTCTCGGTTTTGGCTCGATTCGAACGAAACCGAAAATCATATATATATAGAACCGAAAACTGAACCAAATATGGTCGGTTCGGTGACCGATTCGGCTCAGTTATTTGGTTCGGTTTTCGGTCAGTTTTGCTCAGCCCTACAAGTCAAGTGTAATAATACACAATTTATAAAGAAAAGAGATGTACATACCACAAAAACAAAACTTTTGTTCTGCCCTTAATTAGTACTACCAGAATCCGATTCCGACGACAACGGAGTTCCATTCCCACTAGGAGGCAACTTCAACAAACCCCGTTCCTTCGTCCCAAACATCTGCTTCCTCAACGCCTCATGCAACTTCCCAAACAACTCCTTCTTCAACGACTCAAACGCCAAATCCAACCTCTCCAACTGCTCCATCGCATTCTTATTATACATAAACAATCCATAGTACAGCTCAAAACTATCACTACTCGTATTCTCAACCAAATCCAACAAACTCTCATACCCTTTAGTATTAATCGGCGTACTATCCAACCCAAACTTCTCCAATATCCTCCCAACCGTATGCGTTATAAACTGCGATTCCGCAGCGTGCATATCATGTTCCGCACAAGTCATTTCCCTCATCAAACACCCCTCTCGCTCAAAACATTTCAAAAAATTCTCGCACCTCGCTACCCTACTTTCCTCATTCCCTATCCTAACTTTATCGTAAACAAAAGTTAAACCTTTCCAACTATTCTTCCCGCTTTCGGGACCAAACATGGGATGGGTACACAAAATATCGAAATCTTTAGGCAAAATCCGCAAAAACATATCTTTCGCAAACTCTTTAACGGACAAAACATCGACGAATAAAGTCGACCTTTTTAAGCGTTGTAAAGGTAAAGACTTAAGTACTTTATCAGTAGACAATATACTAGTACAAAGCAAAATAACTTCTGGGTGTTCTTCACATAAGTCATCGGCGTTTGGGTAGTACGCGACGCCGAGCGCGGCGGCGCGTGAGGAGTAGTCGGCGCGTGAGTGTGCCAAAACAGTGTGCCCTTGCCGGACAAGGGTTTTAGCTAAGAACTGACCGAAATTACCGAACCCAATGATGGCAATTTTGAGGGTTTTTGATTTGGGTATTTGGGATTGGAGCTTGGACTCGAGGTCGTATGGTTGGGCGGCGTCAATTGCGGTTATTTTGGTTCTGGTTAGGGTTAGGGTTAGGGTTTTGGGGGTTTTTGATTGGGGTGACGGCGGGAGGTGGGTGAGTGTGTGGTGGGTGAATGGGTGACGGTGGTTGTAATGGTGGTGGTGGTTACGGTGGCCGGAGATTGTGGTGGCCGGAGAGAGTGACAGCATTTTGGTTTCCGGTGAGGGTTTAAGGTGGGAAAATTAGGGATTTTGACTTTTTTTTTTCAGGTGAGGGGTTTGGGTTTGACTTTTGAGTTATTTTTTATAGAAGTTGATTTAGTTTGAAGTGAACGTGCAAAGGTGATATGGAGTACTTGCTATTTGTACTCGTGCAAGCAGTTAAATACTCTCGATCATTTTTGTTTTTTTAATATTAAAATTGTAAAGATCATATCAAAATTGAAAATCTTATTTAAATGTTTAAAAGTTTTATTTGTCTAGTAATTTGCAGACAAAAATACACCGTTGGTCACTAAATTTGGTAAGGTGCGTCATTATGGGACAAAACTCTACTTTTCATCGTGGTAGGCCCAAACCAGCATTTATTAAATCGCCAGTAATCGTCCTCGATCGTGATTGAGATAGTAAACCGATTTCTTCGGCGGTATTATAGGCAATTCAGTTTTGACCCAACCTTCAACCGGGGACCATCATGAGTATGGCTACTAAATGCTTTCTTCCCCGACACTTGCGTTTAATTTCGCAGGAACCAATACACCCACCCAACAAACAACTTTACCAATCACATAAAACAACATTATCCGAAGCGATAAACCTGCGAATCGAATCAAGAATATAAATCCTCATTTTAACTCAAAACCAACCCAACTTCCAACAAAACCATGTCGATCGATCATATTACCAACATGCGGATGAAGTGATCACTAACATTTTGAATCGGTTGCTTTTGTTAGAAGCGGTGAAAACCTCTAGTTTAATAAACCGGAGGTCTAAGTGGACTTTGCTCACCGATATCATACTTGATGAGGATTTCTTTTATTATTTAACATACGAGTTTGATGGGAGGCTTGTTACTAGATTCTTAAATCCGCATGGGTCCAATAAGAAAGTTTGTGTACTGTAGAGCCAAGATCAATTATTGGAATAGACAACTTTCATTATGACAGATTCATGAGTGGCTCTTGTTTTTGGTCGACAATGGAATTGAGGAGTCGATTATTACAACCGGTATGGTGACCCGATTCGTTCCCAACCCAACTTTACTCTTGTAGTGAGTTGAAACATCCGGTACTTCATGTTTGTGCTATGGCTACTTTGGAATATTTTCATGGCTTTCAAATCTCATCGAGCTTAGAATTGATTCATGTCAATTTTCTAAGCAGTACAGTTCAGGACTTTATTGTTGGTTGTCCTCACTGAGTCTCTTAAAATGAATCGTCCTAGTACAAACGAGATGAGACTATGGGATATTGCAAAACTTGGGAATTTGAGGAAGTTACATTTGTCATTAGGTCGTTATAATGTTGTGACGACAATCACAACATCCGATATCTTTCACTTGACAAGACTTCAAAATCTTGAGACCCTTACATTGGATTTTGGTGATTGCACAGTAAGAACAATTTCAGTTTTACAACTTATAATTTAACAATGTTAAAGAGATGTGTAACACTAATGAAATTTAATCTTTAAAACTTCTTGTAGTTGATACATGAAGCTAATCCTATGATGAAGGTGCCTTTGTTTCCGATTAACCTTAAGTCGTCCGATGTCGATTTTGGGAATAGTGTTATGGTAGCGTTCACCATTGTAATGATTCGGTCATCTCCGAATTTGAAAATCTTGGATACCGAGTAAGTGTAATCTTTGAATGCATATGTATCAAATAAAACATTCCTAAATTGCCATGTTTGTGTATCTCAACACTATTTGATTTTTCAGTCGCAAACACGCTTAGTGATCTACCTTTGCAAAATTTTTCCACGGTTGTAGATGTAAACACATTCGACCATGGCCACAGACTGACGGTGGTGTTTCGAGCTTTTCCCGAGCAGAGCATGAAATAACTTTAATAAAGTGTATACTTGCGTGTTCCCGGTCGCTAAAGACAATCAATATCGTGCAAAGCGATAGAGTCATGATGAGAATGAAAATACCAGAACAACTGGAGTTGCCTAGGAAGTGTTGAAACTCCACCGAGCTTCCCCACAGTGGTAGATTTCTTTGATTGGTTGTAGTTTAAGTTTGGGTTGAATACCCTAGGACAATTAATGTTGCAAAATAGTTTTGGTAATTTTGTACAAGAATTGTTTATATGGTTCGCTTAAAATTAGATTGTTCATATGTTGTTGTTTGTGCGTATTGTAGGTGATGAAAGTTTGACATTCGAAAGTCAAACTTTCATTTAGCATTTTAATTTGATTGTAGCAAGTAAATCTGCATTTCCAGTTTACTTTAGTTAGTCAATGCTTGAAAATGGTGAATGGGTTAACTGTGAACGAGAGTCGTAATGTCAGAAGGATTGAAAACCTTTGGAAGATTAAGTGCAAAAGGAATAATTGTATTTGAAGTTTGATGATAAGGATGGCTAGTGGAATGTTCAATAATATATAGAATGGTATTTGACTTTGTAAAGTCAATATTGCAAAACCATTACTCAATATTTGTTTTGGAGTGAATTGTTAATTTGATATGTTTAAGAAGTTTGACTTAACAAAGTCAAACTTCTAATGGTTTTACGTAAGTTGGCAACTTGAGGGACCAATTGTGTATTCTAAAGTGATTATTAGGCGGAGTTTTAAGTATGACAATGGCAACCAAGACAAATTCAAAATCGAGTGTGAAAAAAAGTAACTATTAGACCTTGACGGTCTCTACCGGAGACGATATTAACTAGTGCACACCAAATGATAAACTTATCTACCACTTTTCCACACAAACAATTTTCCAATGGCGATTTCCATTTTAAACGAACTCATGGAGGTCTTTGATTCGCCAAATTTGAATGATCGTATGGTTATCTGGTTTGAAGAAGAGGTCGCCAAGAAGGGATTACGAAGAAGCTAGTTCTTTAGTGCATTCAAGATCTCAAGGCAGGAATCATCAAGCGTAGGGAGCCGATAGAAGAGAATCAAGCTCGGGACCTCGTGGAATTGCGCTGATCTGTGTGGATGCGCCGACCAAAATCCAATCGAGGCACACAAAGCAACTTGCCCAACTCATATAGATTGTTGGTCAAACGGATGAAGGTATTCGGTTCAACCAAGAGTTTGTTAAGAAAATGGTCGAACATAATGCCCGAATTTTTGTTTTCCATGGGGTAGATAAAGCGGTCTTTTGGGTGATAGTTTTGGGAATATAAGTTGCTAAAAGGGTATGTAAATTAGATTTGATGTAGTTGGTTATGATGTTTAAGAGACTTTATTAATGATAAAATATCATTTGGGTTATGTGTTGTTTAATCTGTTCTTGTATTGTGATATTGGGTGTATTTTAGTGTAATTAGTATCAACAAAACCAAACATCCCTTATATCAACAAAACCAAACAGCCCTTGTATCAACAAAACCAAACAAGCCCTTGTATCAACAAAACTTTAATCAAGAAACCAAACACCCCTTGTATCGGCAAAAGCAAAGGCAATGGTTTAAAAGATGTGGTGAAAATGCAAATACTTTAGCACTAAATCATAATGTATCAACAAACATCCGCTTGTATCGCCTAAACCAAACGGCCCTTTTATCGCAAAAGTTGTTACAAAGAAACCAAACACCCCCGTGACAAGAAAATTAAAGGCGTTGGTTTAAAACACGGGTTGAAAATGCAAACGCGCTAGCGAGAAACAACAATGTATTGACAATGGTGTATTGTAACATCTTGAATTTTGACTTACCAAAGTCAAACAAACTTATGAAAGCCAACAAATTGTAACTTACTATTGTGGTATGACTTGGGTAAGTCAAACCTATTAAGAAATGCAAAACGATTTCAAACACAATTACTTAAATAAGAACACAAAAATTTATTCATCGATTTCATGTTCTCAAGAACTACAAATGTTTACTATCATCTAAACATACACTTAGCTAGACCCACAACTCTCCCTATCATCGTTTTCCTTCTTTTCCTTAAGATATTTAAACAAAATTTCCAGATTTTTAATCCTTTCTCCCAAATCGTTAAACTTTGATAACAAGATGTCATCCTCTTCCTTCTCCTTTTTAACACCTAAACCCTTTTGATTTGGGCAGTCTGCTTTCCTCAATGAACTCAACAAAGCCTTACCCTTATCGTTTTGTGCCATTATTGTTTTTCTTTTTGCTTTGGGTAGAATGTGTGTTGATTGTATTTTAGGGTTCACTCTTGGTCGTAGCCGATACATACATATATGGTTGAAGGTTGGGTTACATTTTAACTAGGATGGGTCAAAAATGTGAATGGTCTATAATACCCTCGAAAAAAATCGATTTGACTATCCCAATCCTGGTCAAGGGACGATTCTGGCATTTAATGGCCAAGGTTTTGACCTATAGCGATGAAAAGGCCGAGTTTTGTCCCATAACGATGCACCTTGCCAAGTTTAGGGACCAACGATGTATTTTTAATTTGTATTTAAAGTTGATTGTATAAAAAAATTATAAAGAAATGAAAATTATAATAATATGAAAATGCAACGCGTAATACTTTGAAATACTAAAATATATAATCGGTGATTAAGGATGCTTGATCTTTATTCTGAGTATGTATATATTAATTTTTATAAAACATTTATAATAATCCATGCTTGCCTTTTTGTTTTACTTTTAAAAATTCATTCATTAAAGTTTATTAGTTAGTTAATTTAAGGGAAATGGGATCAATAGGATACATATTTTACGATCTTATGGTAAGATCGAGATCCTATATAAAATCTTATGCTTTTTAAGACCGTACGAAGAATCGACTCGTTTTTGCTTAACAAGATCGTAAAATCAGAAAATCTTATAAGCTACATCGAGATCTTAACAATTATGGTTAAAAGTATTGAAGCCTAAAAGTGTTGTTTTTTAAGTTCAAAAAACAAGTATTGCTATTGGAGAGTTGGACTAGTTTGAGTTACTTTACTCCTCCATTTCATATCAAGTGTCTACATTAATATTTTATGAGGTACTATAACAAGTGTTTATACTATTACATTTCAACCAATAAAAAGAGACTTTAATGAGTGAATATGATATGATTATTTGTAAAAAGCATATATACTTAGTAAGATTTTCTAAAATTTTATGCATTATAGATATTTAGAGATGTTTCTTTTCAACTTCATAAGTGGATTCAAACTTTTATTTCCTCTTATTTAGGAAGCCTTCAAAAACCCCTCTCTCTATCTCTCAACTAAATTGCTATACTAGACATAACTCCCAAGTCCCAACAACTTAATTTAAATACACCCCGTTAATATGGATGAGTGAGTATTATTTATGGTGGTATGATTTTGACTTGACTATATTATGGAATTGAGAATATCAATTTCATTTCTTCATGATTATTATAGGATAGGATTTTTGACCTAACATTCTCTTTAAAAATCAACTAAAAATCTCACAAATACACATCACTATTACACATATCTTAAACATGACTCGACCCGTAATAATTTTCTTGTAGACTTTTTCACACAACATGTATTTTATATTATTAACTATTTTATAGACTCGTGGAATCACGAGTATTTTTAAAAGAATTTCTCTTTAGGGAGTTACATGTAAGAATAAATTAAGAAACAACAACAAACGTAAATAGGTTCTATTATTTGAACGGAATAATAAATAATATGTCAATGAATAATACACAAATTGGTTTGTAGCTATTAAGAAAATAAACGTACATGTATCGTCGTTTTCAACTGGTATACTCTTGGACAACAAATGGTGTGTTTTTTTTTTTTTTTTCTTTCAAAAAGTTTTTTTTCCCTCTTATATTTGTAGGCGCAAATATGTTTATGAAAATGAGTGTTTTTTCCTCTCATGCATGTAAATGCGCAGATGTTGGTGTTTGTTATTTTTTGACATGAGAAGTAGAATTGTCTTTTTCCCACTTCGAATTTGCAGTTGTGTTTAATTAAGTCTTGTGATTACTTCTTGGTTTAAAAAACTTTAGCATCTATATTCCCGTGTTTATAATTTTTTACACCACACATAAAACAATTGAAAAAACAAACACAACCTAGACAAGTTATAAGATCATGTTCACAAGCCATTAAAAAAATAAATTCAACAACTTTTTTGATACTTTTTTTTAAAGAAAAAAAACTTTTTGATAAACTGATAAAAAAAATAGATCCGAAATGTTTCGTATTTTGATTGTTATTTGTCGTATTCATCCTTTGTTACATGTTTAGTGTATGATTCATTTAACATTTTAATATAGTTTCGTATTTTGATTATTTTTGTCTTATTCATCCTTTGTTACATGTTTGGTGTATGATCCAATTAACATTTTAATATACTATAGATTTGTTTAGTTAGTTTTGTATTTTAATTTTTATTGTTGTCTTATTCATCATTTGTTACATGTTTGGTGTATGATCCATTTAACATATTAATAGACTATAGTTTTGTTTAATCAGTTTCGTATTTTGATTGTTATTGTCTTATCCATTGTTTGTTACATGTTTGGTGTATATCCATTTAACATTTAAATAGACTATAGTTTTGTTTAATTAGTTTCGTATTTTGATTATTGTTATCTTATCTATCCATTGTTACATGTTTGGTGTATGAACCATTTAACATTTTAATAGACTATAATTTCGTTGAGTTAGTTTCATATTTTGATTGTTATTGTCTTATTCACCCTTTGTTACATGTTTGGCGTATGATCCATTTAACATTTTAATAGACTATAGTTTTGTTTAATTAGTTTCATATTTTGATTGTTATTGTCTTAGTCGTCTTTTGTTACATGTTTGGTGTATGATCCATTTAACATTTTAATAGACTATAGGCCCGTTTAATTAGTTTCGTATTTTATTGTAATTGTCTTAGTCATCCTTTGTTACATGTTTGGTTGGTGTATGATCCTTTTAACATTTTATTTCTGTTTAATTAGTTTCGTATTTTGATTGTAATTGTCTTAGTCATCCTTTGTTACATGTTTGGTGTATGATCCATTTAACATTTTAATATTGTAGACTATAGTTCTGCTTAATTAGATTTTGATAGCATCGAATAAGAACATATATTTACTATCAATATCTCACGATTATCGCTCATTTTTATAGCATTTATACATTATTTGGTACTTAATTTCTATCAATTTCATTATACTATTAAATCTAGAACTATTGAGCAATTATCACGGAAAAGACCAAAAAACGCCATTAAAGGAGCCAAAAGAGAAGATGTACAAAATTCAGTCAGGGCATATGCCTTACACCACATTCTTTGTATACAGTGTATACATGTTTACTTCGAAGAAAATTGCTAATTGTTGAAGACCATACGGCGTATACCTCATTCCATGTATAGGCCGTATGAACCTGAAGATCGATGACGTGGAAAGTGCTTACAAGGCGTATACGCTACAATGTGTATACGCTACAAAGCGATATCGACGATACCATCCTCGAGCGTATCGCCAGAGTATACGCACAGGCTTGGGCTTTATTAGCTTAAATACCGGTTTTCACCACACATTAGGTCATGTTTTCATACCCTAATCTCAAAGGACAATTTCCAGAGGCAACAACACAATTTCTAGGGCTCATAACATTAAGAGTTCAAGGAATTGCACATCATAAACATTTGTTTACTTTGGTTTGATCATTATGTCTTTGCTTATTCTTTCAAAACCGATTTATCTTTGTTTGTTTTATGTAATGGAAGTCTAAGCCTATCAGTGCTTGACTTGTTATGACTTTATTTGATTAATGACATGTTTGTTACGTTTGTTCTAGCCTTGTTTTGGATAATTTGTATGTGTGTATAAACTTACATTCTTGCATCTACCATGACTACATATTGATAGTAATTATTAGTAGGTAATTGTCACACCCCAAAATTGCAACGGAAGATATCAGGGCATGAGTATCATAGTACGAAGTCATGAGTTATAAAGAACGACTTCTATATGAGTCGTTAAAATACAACGTTTGATATCATTAAAGTTCAAACAAAAGATAAAGTTTTCAAGAGTTTCAAAAGGAAAGTTTTATAACACAATCAACGTTAAAGTTCATGCAAGAAAATCTTCAATATGATGAGACCATGAAAGATGACTCTAGCATGATGCTCCAAAGTGCTATCCATGAGAATGTAATTTAAGGACCTGAGAAATACATGCTAAAATGATCAACATAAAGTTGGTGATATCATAGGTTTAAGTAAATAGTAAATAGACCACAAGATTTTAGTGACTATTGTATCACTCACAGTATCATGAAAAGATTTACTAACTATTGTAACGCATACAATATCATAAAAAGTATTACTACTGCACTAAGATCATGACACCGAAGCCTTAACAGTTAGTTTGTTTGTTGCCCCAGTAGGTGTCCATCCCAGGACACCTAGAGTTCCTCAAATGACATGTGTAACGCTAAAAACCCGGACGGGGGTGTCAAACCCAATAGATCTATTCCCAACATTCGTGCTTACTACGTAATTAATGGTTCATGATAGTGGGGACTTAATGGGATAACGGGGGTAGCTTAGGCAATACGTAAAAGTTTAAGTACTTGTGTTCATAAAAGTAAATAAGCATGTACCCTCACCCTAAAATAGTTTAAAACGAGTATTAAAAAAGGTAAAGTAAGGGCTATGAAACTCACCTCAACAAGTAGTGATAACAGAAGTAAAATAAGCAAGCTTGAACGCAATGATATGACCTAACCGCGACCTAAATTAATAAGACGCCTTAAGATCACAATGATATGCTCTATATGCACATGAGTTTTGAGAAGTTTTATCACCCATATAGACTTGTGTTAAGGTTCTATAATTTTTACAATTGAAAATCAATTAGGAAGGAGAGTAAAATAAGTAACTGGGTATTGCGTTTTCAAAATTATTTGCTATTTGAAAGTTTTACTGCCTTTAAATCGTCATAACTCACTCAATTCTTAAGGGATTTTGGTCATTCAAAGGCTAAAACGTAGGTTTATGTGTTGAATTTCAAGAGAACATGGCCTTACTAAGTGAAATCAAGTTTTAGACATCTAAAAGGTCTCCACAAGACATGGTTCTCATAAAACAGTTTCGGCTAGAAAAATTACCCAACTTCATGAGGCCATAACTTCTTCGTTTCTTAACAATTTTAACAAAATGAATTCTCATACTTAGTTCTATGTCTTACCTTTCCAACCATTATATTTACACTCCTAGATTTCAAGTTTAAGACCTCCAAAAGTCTGTTACATGTCACGGGTGTAAACAACTAGAGTTGTTTGACACATGTTTTCACACATTTATTTTAAAATAGCAAACGAACTTCGTTGACCATGAAATTTACGTAGAAATATTCCTAAGACATAGAGCTACCTTGTGGTTGAAAGAAATTTACCAAAAGAGTTGATTATCATAGCTAAAAGTCATTCACAAGGTGTCCTATTGTCTAGACAGATTTAGTATATTTTGTAACAAAGTTTAAATTGATTTTAACACAACAGATCTGCAAAATTGATATGAAAATAATGCATAATGTGCTAAATAAGAGAAATGGGTTTCATGAGGCACTTACACGAATTTGTGGGGTGTAAGAAGGTCGAGAAGTGCACCAATAATAACCCCAAAGCTTAGCAAACACTAATTTGCACCACCAAAAACCTAGAATCCTCAGCAATCCTTAACCAAATCTTGAACCTTGCTTCTATCACTTGAATGAGCTGAGATGGGATAGTGAAATGAAGTGTTTAGGGTGTGTTGTATATGTACTAAATAGATCAATATATAGCAAAATTTATGGGAGGGTCAAAAGAGGCTTTCAAATATGTTCGGCCTTGTATCACTAAAAGGGGAAATGCATGTTGGGGAGTGAGGAACCCTCCTTGAGCCGTGCTATATGATGGGACAAGGGAGGGGGACAGGTGACCATGTTTGGTAGTTTTGTGCTTAGCATGGTTAAGGTAGTGTAGGAGATACAAGGATGGAAAATAGATGTTGGAATACTCAAAAAGAGAGGGCTGGTTTTTGGAGTAAAAATGGAAGGGAAGTTGCCAAATTTTGAAATGTCTAAGTGTTTAAGGTATAAGTAAAGGTGGTGAGGGGTATTGAGTATGTTTTGCATGCATGCATGCAAGTTAAAACACTTAGAATGTAAGTTATATGAGAACTATGAATATGGATGTATATGACCATCTAAATGATTATGAATATGCCATGTACTTGCTTTGTGTTGACTAAACCTTAGGCTAGTGTGACGTAAAACGTCCAAAGATGGTTATTTTTATACGCGGGATAACCTAACGGTTATGAGTAAAATTCATAGTTTACTCGTTTAAAATGAAATTTTCAAGTTTATTAATAAAATGTAAACCTAAAATTCCCAGTTGTCAGAGTAACCATTTGAAAATTAATTACTTAAATCATTAAAATACCTGACACATAACCTTTAGTGGTTAGGACCATGACCATTGGCTTAATGATGTTAAAGTGGTAGATTAGATTGTTTAAGATTTAGTGAACGGTAATTAGGCAATTTACTTAGTAATTAAGACTCGTTGGAAGTAGTCTCTCTTCTCCCGGGTTTACACTGGAGTAGGGTAGGATCTGTCTACATTTTACCTACCCCATACCCTGCCCTGGCGGGATTGGGTTTTGTTGTTGTTGTTGTTGTTGTTGTTGTGACTTAGTAATTAAGTGCTTGGAAAACACATAGAAACATTCTCATATATATTAGTTGAGAAGATTAACGCTTGGACGATCGTTGGGATGTGACCCTGACCATCGACGTATGCAGTTATAAAAAAAAGCATGTAGGGAGTGTCGACCGAATCACACCTACACTACCCAAGACTCAATGGAACAATGCTAGATGAACATTGCACATACATTCGTGTCATTGACAGGATAGATAATTAGCAAGGCAAGCATGTGTTTTATCTCTTGGTTGTTTCATTAATTTTCTTTTCGCATTTATTTACTTATTATTATTTTAGTTATTATTTTATAATTAAATAAATTGTCTGGATTTAAAGCAGTTGTAATTTAAGTTTAATTTGCTTTATTACACTTCAAGTACACTCGCTGCAGCGAACGACATGGTCTTACCGAGTCTATACTATACACTAATGGGTACACTGCCCAAGAGTGTTGGTGAAGTCTCAATTGGATTCGGTATATAAATATTAAAACTAGATTTCACACATAGTTTCGTATTTCGATTGTTATTGTCTTAGTCATCCTTTGTTACATGTTTGGTGTATGATCCATTTAACATTTTAATAGACTATTTTTTTTTAATTAGTTTCATATTTTGATTGTTATTGTCTTGTTCATCCTTTGTTACATGTTTGGTGTATGATCCATTTAACATTTTAACATACTACAATTTTTCTTTTCTTTTTTTTATCGGATGTCCCCGAAGGGATTTTTTGTTTTTTGGGTAAACATACTACAATTTTGTTTAGTTAGTTTCGTATTTTGATTATTATTGTCTTATTCATCCTTTGTTGCATGCATGTTTGGTGTATATTTCAGACTACAATTTTGTATGTATTTTGATTGTTATTGTCTTATTCATCTTTTGTTACATGTCTGGTGTATGATCCATTTAACATTTTAATAGACTATAGTTTTGTTTAGTTAGTTTCGTATTCTGATTGTTATTGGCTTATTCATCCTTTGTTACATGTTTGGTGTATAATCCTTTTGTTTAATTAGCTTCGTATTTTGATTGTTAATGTCTTAGTCATCCTTTGTTACATGTTTGGTGTATGACCCATTTAACATTTTAATAGACTATATAGTTTTCAATAAGCTTGTTAGCTCATTAAAAACCGTCAGTGTTAACAACATAGTTGATAACAAAATCATTGTCCCAAAAGAAATTGAAAAACTGTAAATTGTCAACAAAGTCGATAAATGCATTCATATTCCAGTTACCATTGCAGATGGCATACACTTTTTGTTGCATATGAAGTTCAATCACAGTATCAATTTTTCCTGCCCACTGATATTTGTTTCCATTATCTTAATTTTTGGTTCTCATAAATAACATGAATTCACTTGGGCCACATATGTGTGCGTGTGTGTTTAAGAATCATGTATGCTAAAGGACGATGATCAAAACAACACTTGGCTTATAGTCCTACGTAGTTAGAAAAATTAGAAAAATCTATAAGGACGAATGTATGCTAAATCGCTTCAAAGAAAGTTAGAAGCAACAAACGCAATAAAATACATGATTTGTTCACAAAAATACTTCTATTATGTCGTTAAGATTGAGTTTTCACACACCTGAGATTAAACAAGGATATGTGCTCTGGTCTATGCAACAAAGGCCACACTGCATCATAATCATATTCTTCAGATACGCAAAAATGAATCAGTACGTACATCAAGAAACGTCTAAAATAGGAAGCTGAGAATGCAACAATAAGAAAGTTCTTCCCATATATTGATCAAACTGTTCATACTTAAATAAAGAACAAAATTACCAAAAGTCAAGAGCTGCTAAGCTTAACTCTTCATTAAACTGCTACTTATCTTCATCATTATCACTACCATATCATTCATCATCATCAATAATAATCAATCCCATGTCAGAAATTTTTTCTAATTGCACCAACTTAAGCTAAATGCCTCCAAAGAAAGGTGTGATGAATCTAGAAAATCTTGAAGAGGAGGCCTCCATGGGTGGCAAAAAATGGAGCAAATACGAGCGATTCTACAGCCATGAGCTTGATGAGGATGTTTAGAGACGGTCCAGAGGTGTCCTTTAAGGGGTCTCCAACAGTGTCGCCTATCACAGCTGCCTTGTGTGGGTCTGACCCTTTTGGACCGAGTGTTCTTGCATGCTCAGAAGCACCAGCCTAAAGTTGAAATGACAAGTACCACACAATGGTCAGATAGACAAGAAAAATATCTTGTGTCGAAAGGGACAACTGACAAAAACATGTAAAAAAGCACCAACTCACATTGATGGTATAGTCATATACGTTGAAATCTCAACCCATTTGCTTATAAATGATTAAAATGATTGATTTGGGTCGAAAAGGTATTTTTAATAGAATAGTTTTTTGTCATTATATCTAAAAGTTTGATCTATATAGCATTCAATTGGAAGTGGACATCTGCAAGTCGAGTTGACCCATCACGTTTTGACCCGTTTATTCAAATTGCTTTTGCTACCTCTTAAATAAGAAAAAAACGATGTTCACTGTACCTCGATATATTTCTTTGCATTGTCCCAAGCACCACCAGTATTTGATGCAGAAATAGCAATCTGCATTGTGTAAAGCAAGGGAAAATAAGTTCAGTGATAGTTAAAGTGTTAAACACTGTTTTGACTGAGAATGCAACCTGCTTGAATAATTATAGCAGTACCTGTACACCCGAGACAAGAGATCCGGCAAGAACACCCGAAAGCGTTTCAACACCAAAGAAAATTCCAACAATAAGGGGAGTAAGCATGACAAGAGCACCAGGAGGAATCATCTCTTTAATGGAAGCATCAGTGGAGATCTTGACACAGGTGGCATAGTCGGGCTTAGCTGTTCCTTCCATGAGGCCAGGAATAGTGTTGAATTGCCTTCGCACCTCTTCAACCATCTTAAGAGCTGCACTTCCAACACTCTTCATTGTCATTGCAGAGAACCAGTAAGGAAGCATCGCACCAACGAGTAGACCAATGAATACTTTGGGGGTCAAGACGTCTACTGTTGTAATTTCAGCTCTGCTGACAAATGCACCGAATAGAGCCAGGGATACAAGGGCTGCAGACCCTATAGCAAAACCCTGAAGAAAAAGTAGATCAGAACTCATTAAGTAGGAAACTATAAACCATACTTATAAATGTGTGCATTCCGATTATGTTTCATTTCCAACGCCTGAAATGGGCAAAAATCAAGATATATATTAATAAAATTTTGTAGATTGACAGATGTACCTTTCCAATGGCTGCAGTGGTGTTGCCGGCAGCATCAAGGGCATCGGTTCTTTCACGAATACGGTGGCTCATCCCAGCCATTTCAGCTATCCCACCAGCATTGTCACTAATGGGGCCATATGCGTCAATGGCCAATCCAGTAGCTATGGTGCTCAGCATTCCAAGAGCAGCTACTGCAACACCATACATTGCAGCAAAACTAAAACTAACGAAAATACTGATTGCTATTGCAAAAATTGGGATGATAACTGATTTATATCCCAACGCAAGACCGAAAATGACATTTGTAGCAGCTCCAGTACGGCAAGAATCAGCAACGTCACGCACGGGGCTAAAAGATATGGGGGAGTTAGCCAAATCATTTAAAAACAAATAAAATGTATAAAGGAGTTAATAAGTTGAAACTTCATAAACTTGTACCTATAAGCATTGCTAGTGTAGTACTCTGTTATGAATCCAATTATAAGGCCAGCCCACAAACCAACGCTAACGCATAAGAACAATTCCCTGCAAATGCAACACAACGAGTTTATGAATGTGCATATGATGCTTGGAATGCCCTTTTCATTCTAATAATGTTCAAGTGTGCACAATTAAGTAAATTTAAAAATTACAAGGTGCGGCACAAATATTAAGGGGTGTTTGGATTTTCATTTTGATTATGAATATGTGACTAATGCTATGTCATGCCACACCAATAATATAATTTTTTTTTTTTTTTTTTTTTGTGTGTGTTTGTTTGAAAAAAGATTTCTGGTTATCTCATTATCACATAATCACTTAAAAAGCACACAGCTTTGACAGTATATGAAGTAAAACGTGTAGCTTACCAGTTCTTAACTTCTTTCTGGACTCCAAAATTGAAGATGGTGAAGGAGTAAGGAAGGGCAATCCAGCTAATAAGTGCTATACCAAGCGTCATCAAAAAAGTGGAAATAATTAGTTGGTTTTTCAAAGCAGGCTCGATTTCCTTAACAGTTTTGACTTCAAAAAAGTCAGTGGCAAACAAGGTGGTGAGCAAACAAACAAGGATGCCCACTGAGCTGATGAGGAGTGGGTACATCATTGCAGTGAAATCATGAGTGTTTCCGAATGAGGAAATGGAAGCAACTACTAGAGCAGCACACGATGACTCTGCATATGAGCCAAAAAGATCAGATCCCATACCAGCAATATCGCCAACATTGTCACCAACATTATCAGCAATCACCTGCAAGAAATGTTAGAACGTTTATTTAGGAACATAATAAAAACTCAGTATAACAGAATTTAATAAAATTTTAATTTTTTCAGAAAGATACACCCACACCCGAACAAAAATTTATGTATAAGAAATTTATTTACCGCTGGATTTCTGGGATCGTCTTCAGGGATGTTCCTCTCGACCTTGCCAACAAGATCAGCTCCAACATCAGCAGCTTTTGTATATATACCACCACCAACTCTACCAAAAAGAGCCATTGAGGAACCACCGAGTCCATAACCCGTTATAGCCTCAAATAGCCCTTCCCAATCATCACCATAATAAATCTTGAAAAGATTAATAGTAATATACAAAACAAGAAGACCATTTGCTGCTAGAAGGAATCCCATCACAGCTCCCGAACGGAATGCAACAATAAACGCTTTTCCAACACCTTTTCTTGCCTCAAGGGTAGTTCTGGCATTTGCATATGTGGCAATTTTCATTCCAAGAAAACCGGATATAACAGAGGTTATGGCACCGAGAATAAATGATATGGTGCTGAAGACAGCAGTGAAGAGTGCAGGTTTACATTGTTTGGTAGTGTCGTATGTGCATTGCTGAGTGCTGGTACTAAATCCCTTAACAGATCCGAGGAACAAAAAGATTAAAACCGCAAAAGCAACCATGAAAACACCAACATATTGGTATTCGGTGAACAGGAAGGAGGTTGCTCCTGAGATAGTTCAGAAAATGGGCAAACATCAGGATTCAAGACCAAACAACAAACGTTTTGCCAAATTCAGAAAAGGTTACGGTGAAAAAGATTAACAAGAACAACCCTTAAGAGATTTGTGGTATTTTAAAATTGTTAATCTAGTTTTCTAATAAGTGTTAGTTATTCGGTAATAGACAACAATATATAACCCTTAAATAATGGTCAAAATGGAACTTCTAAATTCTGATCCAGGTTGGTAACAATTTCCTGAAACAATCAGGATAACTTGAATACAAGTCTATCATGAAATATAATATCGTTGTGTCATATGCGCTCACATGTAAAATTACAAAGATGCCTATAACTAAAAAGTGACCTCTAACCACCAAGATCAACTATAATATTCTAAGATCATGGCGGTTTTAACAACAGGAAGAAATCTTCATCTTAGTAAAATGAAAGAAGAACCTGCTAACAGTCGACTTTTATGATTAAAAAATAAAAAAGTGTCAACAAATTACAAGATTGATATAAATCTACATACACATGTCTAAAAAGAGATGTACTTGAATAAATTAAACAATCACCTTCATTACTATTATTATAATAGATACTTATATAGTTAACTAGTTAAGTAAACAAACTTGATTTTAACTCTAGATACACATGTCTAAAAGGATACATGTACCCGAATCAATATAATATTAAGCAGACAAAAGAAACTTCAAAGCAAACCACCTTGATGGGAACAGATATTATATATTACAAGTCATGATGGAAATGAGATTCATGGATATACAAGCATAAAACAATAAAAGAAGATGAATCTATCTGTTTTGTATTAAAAAAACATCGGACAAATATAACACGCAAACTTCAACTTATGTATGAGAGAAAATCACTAATATAATACTGAGATTCATATTTACAAGGATACAAAGTTTTAACAGGTTTGTAACTAATTATTGAATTTTCGAGATATGTATGATTTCACATAACATGGCAAGTGGGAAAAAGTATCGGCTACAACTCTATAATGAAATATACTTATCCAAGAATCAGATGCACTCACGAGTTGTCTTGAAAAGATGCCTATATCTATAGGTCTCTTAAACCTCTAACCACCAAGATCAACTAAAATATGTTAGTTTAATGCAATGCCGTTAAAAAAAGACACAGGCAACTTCAACAAGAGGGATCATTCAGCAAGTCAGAAAAATAACACAAGAACAAATCAACAGTCAATATATATGAATAGAAACTAAATATGTCAAGGTATCAACAGTCAAATTATATGCTCTAACATTACAATATTCAAGACACAAACTTGAATTTAATTCTAAAAACTAATATACTACTTTTAAGGTATCTTGTCAATTCATGAATAGAGTTATCAATATTATCAGTCTCAAAAAAAAAAAAAAAAAAACAGAGAGCATATTCTAAGTATGCAATCAAATGGCATAAAATCTATACTCTTTATTAAAACATTTATGTCATGTTTTAATCTAGGGCATCCGATACTATATTAATCAAGTCCATTTTACATTTTTACCATTTAAGCTAGATTGTCTGGTGCTATTTTGATCATGATCAAATAAAATATGGAAAGTGAGTCGCTTAGTGCCTGATTGTCAATTGGGAAATTGCCAACAAAATAAAACTTAAAATGCCAAATTTGTCAACAGGGAACTTCAATTTTCAAGCATAAAGGGAATTGCTTTCAAAATTCTGACAATTTTTGGGTAAAAACATTTAACTTTCACTCGTACATTTATCAAAAGTTAAAAATTTATTCTATAATACTTAAAAAACTTGGGGCAATTCCATATATACTCAACTTAGACATCATAAAACCATATTTCCCCAATATGCATATGCTTTAAAGGCATTGTACTGATGCACTAAAAACTTGTGTTTTAAAATTCTTATATTTAGGTTGGGTAAATATGAAATTCTACCAAAAACCTCTAACTTTTTAACAGGCTAGAAAATTACTCATTTTCCATCTTGGCATATCTAGAATTTTAAGTTACCTTTTTTACCAAATTTTTAACTTTTTTACAGGCTAGAAATTACCCATTTTCCATCTTGGCATATTTGGAATTTTAAGTTACCTTTTTTACCAAATTTTTAACCTTTTTACAGGCTAGAAATTACCCATTTTCCATCTTGGCATATTTGGAATTTTTAGTTACCTTTTTTACCAAAATTTTTAACTTTTTTACAGGCTAGGAATTACCCATTTTCCATCTTGGCATATTTGGAATTTTAAGTTACCTTTCTTACCAAATTTTTTAACTTTTTTACAGGCTAGAAAATTACCAATGGTCCGTCAAAAAAACTTAGCTTTTGGTCCATACATTTATCAAAAAACAAACAATCACTCTAAAACAGTAAAAAATCTTAACTTTGTTAATGACAACACAAACTCTGAAACCTTCATAACCAAATCACACAAACTTCCTATCTTTAACCTCAAAAACCATAAAAAAAATCCAAAACTTATAAGGATGCAACAAATATTACCTTGAGAACATAATAATTTTTAACTAAAAAAAGTCAAAAATTTTAACTTTTTGGACATAGCAATCTATAAAATCTCAAACCCACATAACTAATCGCACAAACTTCCAAGCTTTAACCTCAAAAACCAAAAAACATCCAATTAAAAAAAAAAAAAAAAAAAAAAAAAAACCAACAAAATTTACCTTTAGATTTTAGAACATAATACTCCTAACTTTTAACTCTTAGAAAGTCAAATATTTTAACTTTTTACATAATAATGTATAAAATCCCAAACCCACATAACTAATCACATAAGATTAAAAAAAAAAAAAAAAAAAAAAAAAAAAAAAAAAAAGCCTTGTAAAACTAAACAAAAAAAATGATATATACCTTCGGAAATAGCGTTTTGAATATCAGCACATTTCTTAACAACATTATGATCATTAACACCTTCTTCTTCCTCAATCAAAGATTCATTAAAAACATTCTTATTTTCACCACCTTCACTTTTACTACTATCTAACGACAGCTTCACTTTTGATACGACGTACCATTGGACTAGTGAGAATATAATCCCGATGATAGCACATACCGGAATTATGAGTTGTGTACCTAGATCTGACAAGATTGTTGTTGATGACGTCACCATGACAGGGTTTTTATTTGTGTGTTATTTGGAAATGATGGTTTTGAGGTACGAGGATAGATGATTGTGTTCGTGTGTCTGTGTTTTTTTATAGGTGTGAGTGTGGGTTTGTGTCAGTGAGTTGTGATTTGGTGATGAGAGAGATGAGTCAGTGCATGTGTGTAAATATTTTGTTTTATAACTTTATCTTCTAAATTATTATCTCTCCTTGTTTACATTTTTTCTTTTGGTATGTTTCAAATTAATTGTTTAGGATCCAAAAATTTGATGTACATTATCATATTTAGAGTTGAGATCCTGTAGATCTACAATTAACCATATAATCAATCAATGCATCTCAAACATCCAATCTAATTTGATCCAAAAGGTAAGATTAAATCATCTATTTACAATAGAAGGACAAAAAAGTCAAATATATAAAATAAAAAAACAAAAATATGCCTTCATTTTTTTTCTTAAATTTTTAGGACAAAAAACACACACACGCAAAAAAAAACAGACCACACAAATCCACACACAAAAAACCGACCACCACCATCATCGATCGACCACCATCACTAATCCACCACCATCACCGATCCACCATCATCACCGTCAAATCTGTCTTCATCACCATCAAATTCGTCGTCGCTCCGCCGCCTTACACCCGATTAAATTCCGATTTAACGTCGTCGTGTGGTGGATTTACTCTTTGTTCAAGTTATAGATGTATATAACATGTGGTGGATGTATATAACGTGTTGTGGATCTAAAAATTGTGTTGTGGATCTGAAAATTGTGTTGTGGATCTGAAAATCGTGATGAAGATGTTGATGATTTAGATGCACACCATGTGTTTAATGAAATGCGTCTGTGAAGAATCACATATGATTCTAAAGAATCATATGTGATTCTAAAGAATCACATATGATTCCATATGTGATTCTGAAGAATCATATATGATTCTAGTAGCAAAATCACATATTTTAGTTTTTTTGTTATATCGATCTGTTTATGTAATAAAGATTATAAAGAAGAAAAGAATCATACATGATTCTAGTAGAATCATATATTGTAGTAGAATATTTTAGTTTTTCTGTTTTATCTATTTTTGTAATAAAGAAGAAAAGAATCACATATGATTCTAGTAGAATCATATATAATTGTAGTAGAATCATATGTGATTCTTATGAAATCATTGATTCGTCTTTTTGTGAGTGGTGAAAAAAACACAATATCAATATATCAAATTAATCAGTAAACCCGACAAATTAACCTTTTAGGAAAAGGGTTAACGTATCAAATCTTACGGGTGTGATAAAGTGATAACGGAAAAGTGATTTCCGGGTCGTGTCCCAACGAGGTGTGAAATTGAAGGTGTCGTTGAGTTTTGTGATTTATAACTTGAATTGGTTTTAATGATTTGTTGTTTTGAATTACGTTTCCTACAATTTAATTAACGGGAAGGTAATTAAGGCAAGGGAAACCTAGTAAACTACAAATTAACTATTACTAAGCCTAAGGAGTGATAAAACGAAGCTAAACTAAGTCCTAGCGTGCTAAAACTAAAAAACGTAAAAAAGGGCAACCACCCGAGCCAAAAACGTAAAAGTTTTGAAATTTAAGGGCTACGGGTGTGAAATTAATTTTCCTACGACCTAAGTGACTAAAAATAATTTTAGAAAAAGACCGGGTATTTTTTTCGACTTTTAAAATAATTACTACGAATTAAAAACCTTTTAAATCTAATTTAATTAAAAAAAATACTAAACTAATTTGTAAAAATCGGAAAAATCACTAAAAGTACTTGATATGATAATTGACCTAATAAAAATCTAAAAGGTACCTCTTTGCTTTGGAAAAGAAGCTAGAAATAAGCTTAAAGAGGCTTATTAACTAAAGCGCAAACAACCCTTTTGTATTTAATTATGTAAACTTAACATGAGAAAGACCCAGCGGCGGTTGGTAAGTGTGTGTGTGGTGGTGGGTTGCCAAGTTTCAAGGTTGAAGAATAGCGATTTTTTTTTGAAAATTTTTATTTTGAGTTTTCTTTTGGAATTTGAAGACACAATCAAAATAAGCCTTTTGTGAAACTTTTTTTATAAAACCCGATCAATAAGTGTTACAACGACTTATTGAGACCGACTTTGTGATAGCAAACAAACACACCTTTCACTAGTTCATGAAGCACCAAAATAAGCAAGAAAATCAGTCCTAATGCAACTAAGGGATAAATGAGTAAACCATAGAGATCCAAAACTAAAATAAGCTACAATCTCTAACAAAGATAAGCTAAAAGGAGAGCATAAGCAGTTGGCTACAAGAGGTACACTAGGGGGATCCTAAAGCTAAAACTTGGAAACATAAGCACACAAGGGGCTAAATAAGCACTATGGGAAACAAACTAAGCTAAATCCTCAAGAACCTAATTTATATTATCTAAAAGCTCTTAGGTTCCTAAATAAGCCAACAACCTCTTGATAAGCTATGATAAAAGGATGTGACTGGTGGTGACTTGCGGGCTTAAAAAACAGGTTCAACGGTGGGTGTTTGAGGCTTAATTTTAAGCGAGATAAGGTCTTCCACAATGACAAAAGCTACAACATCAAAGTTAGACCGGCATAGATTCAAGAAAAACAAAGTGGGACCCAAGGATAAGCATTTCTGACTTGAAAATAAGCGAGATCGGATCTCACGACACATTCGATATCTTGATGCGGATTTTTTCTTTCTTTTCAAAGTGTGATTTCAAGAGCTAGACTACATGATACAAACTAACACATACCGAGTTGGGACTACAAAAGTTAAGCAAAACATTCTTTGGAACCTTTAGAAGAGAAATAATATGTTTAGAAATTGCACAAATGGGTAGTCGAGTGACTACGAAACGAGAAAACCTCTTTTTTTAGTTCCAACCAAACTTTTCCAACACAATTCAAGCTTGTTTAACTGTTTGTTATACTAAAAAGGTTTGACTTTAGAGTCAAACGGGTTAAAAGTTTTCACCATTTTTGACCATTTAATGATTAGACCCAAACACCACTTCAACTCTGTTTTGACACAATTTCCTTTCTTTTGAAATTGATTTCTATGAAACACTTAAGCTCTTGATAACTTAATGCAAGAATTGAATAAATAAAGTGACTATAATATTAAAGAGATTGATAAAAAGGAATTTTCATTAAATAAAAACAGATTACAAAGTAAAGAAAACACTAAGACTGATTTTTTGAAACTAAAACTAGGGGTGCCTTTGAAGGCTACAATGATAAGCTATTTATACTAAGCCTAAGATTAGGTCTTCAATCTCTTCATGTGTTTCTTCCGTGAGGCAAAATAACCAAGACTTTGTCTTTGTGCTTTCTTGAGATGATCCAAGTCGTCCATAAGGTAGGTACACATGAGCATGAATCTGAGCCCTCCACTGAGTCTTTTTGACATGGATTTCCACAGTGGCATACATGGAAATAAGGGATTAGTTTGAGTAGTGGGTTAGGGATTTGGGAAAACCTGGGTAAAAGGATTAAGGTGGGAGGTTAGGGTAAAGGTTCAGTTGGGTAAAAGGGTTTAAGGAGTTGGAGTGTTTTGAGAAGAGAGAAAGAGGAGAGTAGGGATTAGGGTTTCTGGGAAGATGAAAAAGAGAGGAAAGGGAAAGTTTTGGGTCGGGTTGTTTGCTTTTGTTATCTGTTTTTTTTTTTTATTTTGTGATCCGGGTTTTGATTTGGAAGTAATACACAAGGACCATATTTGCCATTTGACCAAACTTGAAGGACCAAAGTCGTAATTTTCCAAATTTCATCATAAGGACTAATTATGACAAGATTAATTTTCCCAAGGACCAAAATGATAATTTTCAAATTAAAAATGTCCCGGGTAATTTCATCAATCTTTAAAATTCAAGGACTCGAGTTGTCATTTTGCAAAACTAGACTTTATAAGGCTAAATTTGACAACTTAAAATTCTGAGGGCCTTTATGAAAAATTACATGTTTTGAATAACCGGGGACTAGATTTTGACAATTATTGCATAAAATCTGATCTAAATATTTTTACATCTTTTGAGACTTTTCAAAGTGTTTTTATTTGTTTTGCGGTGTAGAAGGAACAAAATGATGAGTATTTACACACTCATCAATCCCCATACTAAAACATTGCTAGTCCTAGCAATCTTTTGAAAACTTAGTGGATTTGAATCTCTTTACCAAAAGCCATTACTACGGAGTAGCCAAATGTTTTAGTTCAAGTAAGAACTATGGTACATCGATAACCATATGATTTTGAGCAAATCACCGACTTCAACGGATTTGATTTGTCTTTACGAAGCCGTTTATACGGACTAATAACTCTTAGATAAAATATCTTTGGTGGTGATTACCAATTATGGTTTTCCAGCGCCTTTACCATGAGCCATAAACTTGCGGGCTAGCCAACTCTTCACTAATTAAAGATATGGTGAAATGAACACCATACAATTTTGGGCAAATTGCAAGCCGTCAGCGGATTTGAGATATCTTTACCAAGAGCCGTTTGCTCTGGATTAGCCAATCCTTTTGTTTATTAGACATGGCGGATGATAATCGTAAAGTGAGTAAGTGCAAAACACTTACTCCAAAAAAATTTTGGCCAAAATGGGGAATAAGATGGTAATACATATGATAAAATTAGTGAGAATTCCCCCACACTAGAAATGAATATTGCCCTCAATATTCAAAGTCTGCGTGTTATGCGAAACATAGAACGTAAAAGGAAATACTACGGCCATTTATTTATTTATTTATTTATTTTTTATACTTATATACGGTGGGCAACTCCCCGCTAGGGTGGTAGAAAGTAGAAAGAAATCGAAATATGGGTGAAAACCCATATAGTGTGCTCTTGTTTTTGATAACCGAGTCGCTAGCTTGACTCGACCCAATTCATTGGTTCATGGGGAAGGTTTGGAGGTCGGGACAACCATGGATGGTATGTCCCTCCAAAGTAATGCTTCAACCTATGTCCATTCACCTTGAAGTTTGGTCCGTCGGTTTGAGATAACTCGACGGTGCCATATGGAAAAACTTTGGCAACGATGAATGGACCGGTCCAACGGGTCTTAAGCTTCCCCGAGAAGATTTTCAATCTAGAATTGAAAAGAAGGACTCGGTCACCTACGTTGAAAATGCGGTTCTTGATTTTTGAGTCATGGATCTTCTTTGTCTTTTCTTTGTAGATCAACGAGTTCTCGTAAGCTTGATCACGGAGTTCATTTAATTCATTGAGTTGAACTTTTCGATGATCACCCGCGGACTTGATGTCAAAATTGGCATGTTTCAAGGCCCAATAGGCTTTGTGCTCGAGCTCGATCGGGAGATGACACGCCTTTCCGTACACAAGCTTGTAAGGAGTACACCCGATGGGTGTTTTGTAAGCGGTGCGGAAGGCCCAAAGTGCATCTTCAAGTTTGTCCGACCAAGAGGCACGGTTTTCACCTACGGTCCTCTCCAAGATTCTTTTCAAACCACGATTTGAAATTTCCACTTGCCCACTGGTTTGTGGGTGATACGCGATAGAAAGTCGGTGGGTGACACCGTGCTTAAGCATCACTTTGCGAATTGGTCGTTGCAAAGTGCGTGCGCGATCACTAATGATGGCACGGGGAGTTCGAAGCGGGAAAAGAGACTTTAAAACTTCACAACTACTCGGGGTCGTTGGTGGGTGGCGCTTTCGCCTCTACCCATTTGGACAAATAATCGACCGCCACGGTATATACTTGTTCCTCGAGAAGGCGGAATGGCCCATAAAATCGATGCCCATATGTCAAAGATCTCGCACACTTGAATGGCATTTGAGGCATTTCATCTCTTTTAGAGATGTTGCTATGACGTTGGCAAGAGTCGCAAGATTTGCGAGGTCATGGGCATCTTTGTAAATCGTGGGCCAATAGAAACCGGAATCAAACACCTTCTTGGCGGTGTAGTTAGGGCCATGATGTCCCCGTGGGTCCATTATGACAAGCCTTGAGAATTTCATCGACTTCTTGGCCGTGAACACACCGTCGGATGACTTGATCCGCATGATTTTGAACAAATAGGGCCGTCCGAAATAATGTTTGACATCTTTGAAAAATTTGTTCTTTTGTTGGAACGACATCCCTTTCACAACAAAGTTACCCGCATGATAGTTTGCAAAGTCGGCAAACCATGGGGTACTCAATTTTCATGATGAGATACCACATTAAGAGTCTCGAGAGGAAACATTTCGTTTATTTCCTTTTTCTCGAGCACACCTTGATGTGGATTTTCAAGACGAGAGAGATGATCAGCCGCTAGGTTCTCGGCTCCTTTTTTATCACGGATGATGATATCAAATTCTTGTAGGAGGAGAATCCATCGAAGCAATCTCGGACAGCATCTTGCTTAGCAAAAGATATTTGAGGGCGAGTGATCCGTATACACTATGCTTTTGGACAAGATCAAGTATGGCGAAACTTCTCGAAAGCATACACCACGGCTAGTAATTCTTTCTCCGTCGTAGTGTAATGTGCTTGAGCTTGGTCAAAGTTTTGCTAGCATAATTTATAGGTGGAAATGTTTTGACTTTCGTTGTCCCAAAACGGCATCTATGGCGAAATCACTTGCGTCGCACATAAGCTCAAATGGTAATTCCCAATCGGGGCAAGTAGAATTGGTGCTTCCGTGAGCTTCTTAAGAGTTTGAAAAGCTTCAACGCACTCACTAGAAGGCGAAAGGAGTGTCTTTTTCAAGAAGTCGGGTCATAGGCCGGGATATCTTCGAAAAATCTTGAATGAAACGACGATAGAAACCGGCATGACCAAGGAAACTTCTAACTCCTTTAACGGTTGTGGGAGGAGGTAACTTTGCAATGACGTCAACTTTAGCTTTGTCCACCTCAATCCCGCTCTTAGAGATCTTATGGCGAGGACAATGCCTTCTTTGACCATGAAGTGACATTTCTCCTAATTTAGACAAAGATTCGTGTTTTCACAACGTTCAAGCATCTTGTCTAAATGAGAGAGACATGTTTGGAAAGAATCCCAAAGACCGAAAAATCATCCATAAAGACTTCCATAGTCTTTTCGATCATGTCATGGAAAATGGCCATCATACACCTTTGGAGCGTGCACGGGAGCATTACACAAGCGAAGGGCATGCGTCGGTAAGCAAATGTTCCATAAGGACACGTGAATGTGGTCTTTTCTTGATCTTGTGGGTCAATGGGTATTTGGAAGTAACCGAGAAACCATCGAGAAAACAATAGTATTCGTTTCCGCTAATCTCTCAAGCATTTGGTCCATGAAGGGTAATGGAAAGTGGTCTTTACGGGTGGCTTCATTTAACTTTCGATAGTCAATGCAAACCGCCATCCGTAACCAATCGAGTAGGAATCAACTCGTTTCATCATTTTCAACAATGGTAATGCCACCTTTTTGGGCACACAATGAACGGGGCTCACCCAAGGACTATCCGAGATAGGGTAAATCAATCCGGCATCGAGAAGTTTTATGACTTCTTGCTTGATAACCTCATGGATTTTAGGATTCACTCTTCTTTGATGTTGAACCGCCGGTTTGAAGTCATCTTCCATAAGAATCTTGTGTGTACAAAATTCTGGGTTAATACCCTTGATGTCGGAAAGTTTCCAAGCGATGGCTTGCTTGTGTGACTTCAAAACCTTTATGAGAGCGGATTTTTCATCCTCACTCAAGTCTTTAGCAATGATGACGGGTGATTTATTGTCACCCTCCAAAAATGCATACTCGAGATGAGGTGGTAAGTCCTTAAGTTCGACCTCGGGAGGATCATTAGATTTTTCAATGGTTTTGATTTCCTCTTTATGAAGTTCTTGAGGAGGGAGTGATGAAGGATCATCATTGAGCATCTTCTCGATGAGAAGAATATCTCCCTCAATGTGGATGGGGCGTGATCAATTTCCATGGAGCAGAATCACTAGCCAAGTATGCTTCAATCTCTTCCAAAATAAAGTCACTTCCCTCAAGCGGAGTGAGGGAGGGAAGAAGAGCAATGATGGGATCGACCGAAGTGGGATTGCCACTCGAGAATCCAAGAATTTCTTGAGAATACTCCTCAGACACAATGTCAATGACATCAATTTTGTTGATGGAATTGTCTCCATAATCGGGGAGTATTTCGTAACTTGATTGAGATTGAAAGTAACGGCTTCCTTGTTTACCCTCAAAGTAATTTCCCTTCATCAGCGTCGATCAATGCCCGACCCGTTTTCAAGAAGCACCTCCCAAGGATGAGGGGTACTGGGATCGGCATCAAATTCGACAACAACAAAGTCGTGGGGAAATGAAACTTGCCTACTTTACAAATACATCCTCGGCTATACCTAGCGGACAAGAGCTTGTACGGTCATGAAGCTCGAGGATCATACATGTAGGTGTAAGCGGAGGTAATGAAAGTTTCTTCCACATTGAGTGTGGCATCAAGTTAATGCTAGCGCCAAGATCGGCAAGGCGGAGCATTGAACTATGCCTTGAAAATTACATGGGTTGAGAAATTTTCCGGGTCTCTAACTTTTGGGAAGTTTTTAAGGATAACCGCGAACAATTCTCGTTCAAAGAAGTTTTAGCCATTTCGAAATCTTTTCTTTGTTATTCAACAAACTTTTGATTGTTGGACGAACTTTGGCATTAGAAGAAGGCGTCATGAAACTAATCTCAAGTGTAAATCTTGAAAGATTTGAATAAGCTTCTCCATTTGTTGACTAGTTTTATCATGGAGCTTTTGGTCATTAAGCCTTGAAGGATAAGGAAGTGAAGGCTTAGGAATGGTCATCGGAACAACGGGTTCCGGAATTGGAGGTAAGACCACTGGAGGTTGGACTTGTGCGGTACTTTGTGGGCTTGAGATATGCACCTTGTCCTTTGATACCTCAGCTTCTCGTTCCACATCCTCACGGAGAAGGATTAGGCATCGAGGGTCCTCATATGATTTACCACCGGTAGCAATAGCATTCAATTCACCCTTTGGGTTGGGAATGGTATTACTTGGAAGGGCACCCGAAGTTGAAGGTTGATTCTTTTGACTCATGAGACTAGCAAACATACTTTCAATCTTGCTTTGAGATTGATCAATTTTGTTGCTAGTAGCTCTAAGCTCGGAAGTGAAATCATTCTTCAAGGTTGTAATTTGATTTTGCATGGACACCATCTTAGCTTCATTGCTTTTGATGTAATTAGCAATGTCAATGGAAGCTTGAGGAGGCGGGGCATGCATATTTTGTTGAGGAGCTTGGAATCGGTTTTGATTGAAATTTCCTTGATTTTGAAAACCTTGATTTTGATTTTGAAAATTCGATTCGACTCGATTTTGATTGAACCGATTATTTCTATTTTGCACATTATGATTGTTACGATTTTGATTAAACCGGGGTGGTCCAAGGTAATTGTTAGAGCGATAGCTAAGAAGGTTTGGTCTCCTTGCGGTTGGTAGGAATTACCTCCGTATTGTAGGAACCGAGCGGCATATCGCTCTCTTGAGTGAAGCCACGGAGGCTGGACACTCAAAATAAGGTGTGGACCACCACAAGTTTCACAACTTTTGTTTACGACATTCACTTGTTGATTGTTATTATTTTGACTCATTTAAATGCAGCGGTGGATATTTCTTCAATATTTTGGTGAGAGTCGTGTATTCGAAGATGGAAGAGTGGTAGATCTCCTTGACTCACTCCTCCCGGTGAGGAATCCCAATAATTATGGTGGGCGGTCATGTTTTCAATGAGATCATAGCACTCTTGGTCGCCTTTTCATAAAGGTACCACCGGCGACAACATTGATCGTGTCACGATGTCTCAATGTTAACCCATTATAGAATGTATCTATTTGGGTGACAAGCAACATGTTGTGGTTCGGACATCGGTCAATCGAAAGCTTATAGCGTTCCCGTACCTCGAATAAGGACTCATCGGGATCTTGCCTAAAGTTTGCGATTTCATTCCTCGGTTTCGTCACCATCGATGGTGGAAAGTATTTCGCCAAGAATTTGGAGATCATTTCATCGAAACTATGGATTGAGTTCTTGGGAAGACGATCAAACCATGCGGTGGCATGAGCGTCAAAGAATATGGAAAGAGATATAGCGAAGGGCGTCATCGGTGACCCATTTTGCTTCATACTTTGGGTGACGGTGAGAAATTTGTCGAGATGCTTGTTGGCATCGTCACCCGATGATCCGTGAAATTGGCAAAAACTTTGGACTTGTTGAATCATGTGATGCTTAAGTCCAAAATCGTAACCTCGATATTGACCGGGCAATTGGACCGCCCGAATCCATCCATCGTGGGTTGGCAAAGCTCCTCCATCGTTCGGAGATCGGGAGCTTGATTTTGTGGACCATGGACTTGAGGTCCGTTCCTTGGTTTCCAGCCATGGTGGGTTGTTCAGCAGATGCGTATCTGCACGTTTGCTTGGTTACGATTCGTCTACGAGCTTGCGAACGAGTGCGCATGCACTTCCAAAACAACACTTTCAATTAAAACAAGACCGAGGCAAAACACGGTGAACTTAAACCAATAATCCCAAGTGAATTGATCACTTCTATAAGATAAGCGCACAAAGGAGCGGAGAAGCTTATTAGGTCGTGTGAAGCTTATTAAAACCCGCCTCTTTTCACCGCAATTTAATGTCGGGCCGTCCTTATACCCTCGCACAGTTTGTTTATCCGATAGAAATAAACCAAATCACGAAGCGCCACAAAGGCAAGTTTTAAATCTTTTGTTCGGGAACTTATAATGATAACACCTCGAGTTGAGAATGTTATATTGATTGTGTCTTCTATATTATTTAAAACAACAAGCAAAAATCTTTTGTATTTTTAATCTTTACACATATATACAAAGAAAAGAAAAATATTTTTGTATTTTGTATTTTATAAAAATAATAACTTCACGAGGAAGGTTCTTCAAGTCACTAATCGCAAAAATCACGATATTGTGCAACACACCTCCCCGGTGGCGCCAAAATTTGATTCGTCTTTTTGTGAGTGGTGAAAAAAACACAATATCAATATATCAAATTAACCGTAAAACCCGACAAATTAACCTTTTAGGAAAAGGGTTAACGTGCCAAATCTTACGGGTGTGATAAAAGTGATACCGGAAAAGTGATTTCCCGGGTCGTGTCCCAACGAGGTGTGAAATTGACGGTGTCGTTGAGTTTTGTGATTTATAACTTGAATTGGTTTTAATGATTTGTTGTTTTGAATTACGTTTCCTACAATTTAATTAACGAGAAGGTAATTAAGGCAAGGGAAACCTAGTAAACTACAAATTAACTATTACTAAGCCTAAGGAGTGATAAAACGAAGCTAAACTAAGTCCTAGCGTGCTAAAACTAGAAAACGTAAAAAAGGGCAACCACCCGAGCCAAAAACGTAAAAGTTTTGCAATTTAAGGGCTACGGGTGTGAAATTAATTTTCCTACGACCTAAGTGACTAAAAATAATTTTAGAAAAAGACCGGGTATTTTTTTCGACTTTTAAAATAATTACTACTAATTAAAAACCTTTTAAATCTAATTTAATTATAAAAAAATACTAAACTAATTTGTAAAAATCGGAAAAATCACTAAAAGTACTTGATATGATCTTGGACCTAATAAAATCTAAAAGGTACTACTTTGCTTTGGAAAAAGAAGCTGCAAATAAGCTTAAAGAGGCTTATTAACTAAACTGCAAACAACCCTTTTGTATTTAATTATGCAAACTTAACATGAGAAAGACCCAAGGGCAGTTGGTAAGTGTGTGGTGTGGTGAGCTGGGTTGCCAAGTTTCAAATCCCAGCAATGACGATTTTTTTTGAACGTTTTTATTTTGAGTTTTTGCTCATTGGAATTTGAAGACACAATCAAAATAAGCCTTTTTTGTGAAAATCTTTTTTATAAAACCTGATCAATAAGCTGTTACAACAGCTTATTGAGACTGACTTTGAACAAATAGCAAACAAACACACCTTTCACTAGTTCATGAAGCACCAAAATAAGCAAGAAAATCAGTCCTAATGCAACTAAGGGATAAATGAGTAAACCATAGAGATCCAAAACTAAAATAAGCTACAATCTCTAACAAAGATAAGCTAAAAGGAGAGCATAAGCAGTTGGCTACAAGAGGTACACTAGGGGGATCCTAAAGCTAAAACTTGGAAACATAAGCACACAAGGGGCTAAATAAGCACTATGGGAAACAAACTAAGCTAAATCCTCAAGAACCTAATTTATATTATCTAAAAAGCTCTTACAGTTCCTAAATAAGCCAACAACCTACTGATAAGCTATGATAAAAAGGATGTGACCTGAGCTGGTGACTTGCAGGCTTAAAAGCAGTTCAACGGTGGTCGTTTGAGGCTTAATTTTAAGCGAGATAAGGTCTTCCACAAGCAAAAGCTACAACAACAAAGTTAGACCAGCATAGATTCAAGAAAAACAAAGTGGGACCCAAGGATAAGTTTTTCTGACTTGAAAATAAGTGAGATCGGATCGAAGCGACACATTCGGATAATATCTTGATGCACGATTTTTTTTCTTTCTTTTCAAAAGTGTGATTTCAAGAGCTAATCTAACTAGACTACATGATACAAACTAACACACACTGAGTTGGGACTACAAAAAGTTAAGCAAAACATTCTTTGGAACCTTTAGAAGAGAAATAATATGTTTAGAAATTGCACAAATGTTCTTTGTAATGACCGCAAAAAAAAATGAAAACCTCTTTTTAGTTCCAACCAAACTTTTCCAACACAATTCAAGCTTGTTTAACTGTTTGTTATACTAAAAAGGTTTGACTTTAGGAGTCAAACGGGTTAAAACAAGTTTTGACCATTTAACGATTAGACCCAAACACCCACGTAGTAAATCTGCTTTGACACAATTTCCTTTCTTTAAAAATTGAAATTGGATTTCTATGAAACACTTGTCGATAACTTAATGCAAGAATTGAATAAATAAAGTGACTATAATATTAAAGAGATTGATAAAAAGGAATTTTCATTAAATAAAAACAGATTACAAAGTAAAGAAAACACTAAGACTGATTTTTTGAAACTAAAACTAGGGGTGCCTTTGAAGGCTACAATGATAAGCTATTTATACTAAGCCTAAGATTAGGTCTTCAATCTCTTCATGTGTTTCTTCCGTGAGGCAAAATAACCAAGACTTTGTCTTTGTGCTTTCTTGAGATGATCCAAGTCGTCCATAAGGTAGAGTACATGAGCATGAATCTGAGCCTCCATTGAGTCTTTTGACATGGATTTCCACAGTGGCATACATGGAAATGAGGATTAGTTTGAGTAGTGGGTTTGGGATTTGGGAAAACACAGGTAAAAGGATTAAGGTGGGAGGTTAGTGGTAAAGGTTCGGTTGGGTAAAAGGGTTTAAGGAGTTGGAGTGTTTTGAGAAGAGAGAAAGAGAGAGTAGGGATTAGGGTTTCGGGAAGATGAAAAGAGGGTGAAAGGGAAAGTTTTGGGTCGGGTTCATTGTTTTTGTTATCCGGTTTTATTTTTTTATTTTGTGATCCGGTTTTGATTTGGAAGTAATACACAAGGACCATATTTGCCATTTGACCAAACTTGAAGGACCAAAGTAATTTTCCAAATTTCATCATAAGGACTAATTATGACAAGATTAATTTTCCCAAGGACCAAAATGATAATTTTCAAATTAAAAATGTCCTGGGGTAATTTCATCAATCTTTAAAATTCAAGGACTCGAGTTGTCATTTTGCAAAACTAGACTTTATAAGGCGAAATTTGACAACTTAAAATTCTGAGGGCCTTTTATGAAAAATTACATGTTTTGAATAACCGGGGACTAGATTTTGACAATTATTGCATAAAATCTGATCTAAATATTTTTACTCTTTTTGAGACTTTTCAAAGTGTTTTTATTTGTTTTTGCGATGTAGAAGGAACAAAAATGATGAGTATTTACACACTCATCAATCATATTTGATTATATTATAAAATAAATATTGTTTGATCCTTGCAATGTAAATCATATTGTTTGAAGGTTGTAGTAGTGAACGTATTTTTACATGACATTTTGCTGAATGTTTTAATATCTGCATTTTTTTGTCCCATATGATTCTAGTATAGAATCATATATGATTGTAGTAGAATCATATATGATATCTGTTAATACAAATAAGCCGTAAAAATTTTTATTTAAATTTTACGATATTCTAATATTTTGTCGATAACAAAAGTAAGATCATTCTAACGAAACAAATAAAATACGTAAATGGTTTGAACTAATAGTTTTCTAACACACTTACGCTTTCACATAAAACACTAAAACTAGTATAAGTGATTTTATGCTTTAGATATACATATGTATAACAACTAGTGTTTACATATTGGGATAACATATACTTAACTAAGTATACACTAAAATGGGTAAAAACAAGTATATACTAAAATGGGTAAAAACAAGTATATACTAAATAGGTAAAAACTAGCAAATGTTTTGACCCATAACCCATGGTTTTATTTATACCACTTAATAAAGTTCATTGTATCCTTAAGATACATTGTATCTAGAAAGAAAACCATGGATCAACCCATAACCCATGACCCATGACCCATAACCAAAAATACCCATGGGCAAAGAGGGCGTTCCACGGATCCACGGCTTTGTGCTAGCCGGATCCCAGTGGAAGGATCCGTGGGATCCGGGAAGCAGTGGGATTTTTCCTCTATAAATAGTGAGCCATTTCTTCATTATTTCTTACCCCTTTCCAATACACTTTCTCCCCCTGAGTTAAATCTCACTAACCTTAGATCCAAGAGATCTATGTTTGTAGTTTTGTTTTTGTGTGATCTTCTAGGTTCCTCTTAAATGCAAGATCACCACCTTTGAAGTCAAGCAAGCTCAAGTCCATGAGTTGCCATGCTTCCTCATCATCAAGGCTATTGAAGTCCTCGTGTTGATGATCTCTTTCTTTCTTCAAAGAAGTGTAGTGTTGAAGACATTAGTGAAAGATGTCTCAAGTGTCAAGACGAAGATATTAGTGAAGGGTATCTATCGTCTATAGGATAAGCACTTGTGAAAGGTGCTTAGAAGTCAAGACAAGAAGCATTAGTGAAAGGTGCTTAGAAGTCAAGACTTGAAGCATTAGTGAAAGGTGCTTCAAGTAAAGACACAAGACATTAGTGAAAGGTATCTTGTAGATCTAGTCAAAGGCATTAGTGAAAGGTGCCTTAGATGTACATTCGATATGGTGTGTTTGATGTACTAGATAGACTAGCATTAGATCCAAGGATATTGATGTCCTTGATGATGTTGTAAGGAGTAGATCTCCTTTGGGATTAGTCGTTGGTGTAGTGTGGTAGTAGTTCCTCCATTGCAATGGAAATAGGTGCTTAGCCTAGTACCTAATAAAGGGTAGGCGACGTTGTGAAGGTGTAGTTCACCTAAGGTGTGAAAGAACTCGGTGGTTAGCCTAGCAACCGTATAAAGGGTAGGCGACGTTGTGTTAGGTGTGGTTCACCTTGGTGTGAAAGAACCGGTATTTAGCTTTGTGCACAGGAAAAGGTTAAGCGACGTTGTGAAGGCTTCTCCGCCATAAGGAGATTGGTGTAGTGTTTACAAACTCGAGTAGGTGACTCGGGGGTGTAGTAGGGCAAGGAAGGTGTCCTTGTAGCCGAACCACTATAAATACTCGCGTTGTGGTTTTGTGCTTCTTACTCTTATCTTTTCATTACATATCTTTATATGCTTGTTTATCAACATCCAACACACACAACCAAATAGATTGACATAAGTCGATCTAAATAGTTTAAAAGGAAGTTTTAATTGGTAAAACTATTCAACCCCCTTCTAGTTTTCCACAATTGGCATCGAGCTTCGTTACCAAGTTTCTTGAAGTATATTGTACTTTAAAAACTTGATACGATCCATGGTTAATAGAAAACTACAAAGAAGGTTTTTCATAAAAACAAACATCATGTCTTTTAAAACTATATGTTTGGATGTTGATTTGATAACAACATTTTTCTTATTTATTTTTTTATTTTTAATTGCACTAATCTTCCTTGTCATGTTGATTAGTCAAAGCTCATACCCACCAAGCTTTAGGAGTCACTTGGTAACAAGAATACCTTCCTTAAGAAGGTATCTTAAATGCAAAGGAGCGGGAATAGTCTAAGTGACATTTGCTGTGTCATTTGTAAAGACATTCCTAAGTGCGCTAAAGGTATGATTTTCTTTTTACTTTGCTTGATAATTAAGTATACCTAGTTAGGTATTTATATGATTATCTTTTGTGCAAATTACATGTTTTACTTGAAGCTTCATTAGGAAGCCCTTTTCTCACATACGTGTTTTATTTCTCATATAAAGTCGTGGTATATAAAACTTATGTTTTGCTTCTTTTAATCCAATAAAACAAAACACAATTTCAAAATTCCTCCTTCCCATAAAAACTCCCACCGTCGACCACTTTATCAAACCTCACTTTTTCAAATCTTCCAATTTCAAAATTTCTCTCATTCAAAACTTCATCTTCCTCCTCATTCCATCTCAATCGAAATCAAGAAGATCCGTCATCAACATGGTTTACATCGCACTCGTGCTCATCGCCTAACACTCATCGCACTTGTGTTCCTTATGATGAAGTTCACATACGGAGACATTTACTTTGTGTTGTTAATCTCTATTGGGTCATATACCCAATCCTTTGTATCATCCTTAGTATTGAAATGCAATATTATTAATCTAGTTTTATCTAGGTTACTATTATGTGTTTATCATTTCTTTTGATTTATATGTTTTATATTTTTCGTGATACATTAGAGGTCATGTATACATGCTAAAAGAAAATGTAGGATAAAACATACTGTGGTATAAAAGCGTAAAACCTATGCTTTTATCAAATCATTTACATTATCTTGATCCACGGATCTCGGAAGATATACTATCCGGATCCTTTTTGTAAAGGCAAGTAGGATCCGTATTACCGGAAAACAGTTTTCATGCAAGACTAAAAATCCACTAGAAAGTCAAAACATTGAGCAAGTTAAAGTGTTAAATTCCATTGTTAATAAAATCTAGTAAAACATTAGATTATCATAGGTTGATCATCAACATCACCTCTTTTAACCCATCACTTCTATAGGTTCAACTATGACGCATGAATACGAGTTTGATTTTTCACTCACTAGCGTCTATACTCCTAACATCTCTCTTAAACCCAACACACTGGCAATCATGTCCGTGGGTTCAACAATCTCGAAACCCGTCACTTCCATGAAGGACGTGTGTGACACCCTCTACAATTCGAAGAAGGTATCAATACCTCCTTCCGAGCAATAGGACTAGAATGTCTTTTAAAATCAACGAGAAGATATGTCTAAGGTTCATAATGGAATTCTTCCGTTAAGTCGAAATCGTTCGTAACGAGGATCGCTCTCTATCTCTTTGGTTTTATATCAAAAACCAAAAGTTTACTCTAACCCTTGGGCATTTTGCTCACATCCTCCGGATTCCAAATCATGGACAATGTGCCTTCACCGAAGATTGGTCTCTTGATTCTCTCTTCAACTTTCGTGAAGAAAATAGTCCATATTGTTCACACATACCCTCTCCGGAAGATTTAAATCCCATGACCCATAACCAAAAATACCCATGGGCAAAGAGGAGCGTTCCACGGATCCCCGGCTTTGTGCTAGCCGGATTCCAGTGGAAGGATCCGTGGGATCCGGGAAGCAGTGAGGATTTTTCCTCTATAAATAGTGAGCCATTTCTTCATTATTTCTTACCCTTTCCAATACACTTTCTCCCCAGGTTAAATCTCACTAACCTTAGATCCAAGAGATCTATGTTTGTAGTTTTGTTTTGTGTGATCTTCTAGGTTCCTCTTAAATGCAAGATCACCACCTTTGAAGTCAAGCAAGCTCAAGTCCATGAGTTGCCATGCTTCCTCATGATCAAGGCTATTGAAGTCCTCATGTTGATGATCTCTTTCTTTCTTCAAAGAAGTGTAGTGTTGAAGACATTAGTGAAAGATGTCTCAAGTGTCAAGATGAAGATATTAGTGAAGGGTATCTATCGTCTATAGGATAAGCACTTGTGAAAGGTGCTTAGAAGTCAAGACAAGAAGCATTAGTGAAAGGTGCTTAGAAGTCAAGACTTGAAGCATTAGTGAAAGGTGCTTCGAAGTAAAGACACAAGACATTAGTGAAAGGTGTCTTGTAGATCTAGTCAAAGGCATTAGTGAAAGGTGCCTTAGATGTACATTCGATATGGTGTGTTTCGATGTACTAGATAGACTAGCATTAGATCCAAGGATATTGATGTCCTTGATGATGTTGTAAAGAGTAGATCTCCTTTGGGATTAGTCGTTGGTGTAGTGTGGTAGTAGTTCCTCCATTGCAATGCAACTAGGTGCTTAGCCTAGTACCTAATAAAGTGTAGGCGACGTTGTGAAGGTGTAGTTCACCTAAGGTTTGAAAGAACTCGGTGGTTAGCCTAGCATCAGTATAAAGGGTAAGCGGACGTTGTGTTAGGTGTGGTTCGCCTTGGTGTGAAAGAACTTGGTATTTAGCTTTGTATCGGAAAAAGGTTAAGCGGCGTTGTGAAGGCTTCTCCGCCATAAGGAGATTGGTGTAGTGTTTACAAACTCTCGAGTAGGTGACTCGGGAGTGTAGTAGAGCAAGGAAGGTGTCCTTGTGGCGAACCACTATAAATACTCGCGTTGTGGTTTTGTGCTTCTTACTCTTATCTTTTCATTACATATCTTTATATGCTTGTTTATCAACATCCAACATACACAACCAAATAGATTGACATAAGTCGATCTAAATAGTTTAAAAGGAAGTTTTAATTGGTAAAACTATTCAACCCCCCTTCTAGTTTTCCACAATATCAGTAAGAATCATATATGATTTTACTAGAATCATATATGAGTCTATAAGAATCATATATGATTCTACTATAATTGTTGTTCAACTGTTCACAAAATGTACAAAATGCAGAAGAGATAAGAGCACCAGCAACTAGTTCCACTGCAAGCATTAGCCTTCCCAGTCTTCTTAGCATGCTCAGTGGTATACATAGAATATCGTAGCCAAATCATCACATAAGAAGATTAAAACACAAATATTTATTATCATATACATAGAATGTAGATTAATAATCCTATCCAAATCATCACTAATAATAATCATAGCCAAATCATCACATATACTCTCTTCTTCTCACTCTTCGTTTCAAATGGCCCGCAAATCGATCCAGCTTCTCGAACTCCGATTTGGTCCAAATGACAAACCTACCCAAATGACTACCAAGTGCCAGTTTCAACAAATTCAAGAAGAACTTCATCCATTTCCTTGATTGTGACTCCATCATTCTTCACGCAGTTCTTGCACGGGATTCTGGTTCTCCCGATCAGATTATTTACTAGAGCCTCAAATTTGGACCTTGTCAAAGTGATGTTTAAATGCTTAGCGCCGGATGCATCAGCTGTGATGAAAGGCAAGTTGATATAAACTGGGTGGTGGATGAAAGATCGATTTTAGCTTTCTTAGCAGCTTCCCTAAGTCTCTAAAGGGCGAGCCTGTCCTTTGTAAAGTCAATTCCCTCTGTTCTCTTGAACTCAGTAACTAAAAAGTCCAACATAGCATTATCGAAGTCCTCTCCTCCAAGGAAGGTATCACCATTTGTCCCTTTCACCTATAAAAACAAATAAAAACAAAAGAATTATCGCATATCCACAACTTCACAAAATCACCATCAAGAGGTCTAATAGGATCATATATGATTTTAGTAAGAATCATATGTGATTCTAGTAGAATCATATATGATTCTACTATAATCATATATGATTCTACTAGAATCATATACGATTTTACTATGTGATTCTAGTAGAATGCAATACAAAAACGTCAGTATAAGCACAACTATATATAAAAAGGAACATCAATATAAGCATACGGCTACTCGTGAGGCCATTAGACCTCACAAGAGCTTCGTAGCGCCAGATGTCTCACAAGATGTTGTTTTGACAACATCTTTTTCAAGCACAAGATGTTGTTTTGACAACCTATCCATCTGATAATACAACTTATAAAGAAAGCCAATAACATGCCAATCAAATTCAACAACTAACACAAAATCACTAACACATCGACTACCGCTATCAACTAACGCATCGCCTAAAACATCAACTAACACAGTGCGGCTGAAACTGTAGGATCGTAAATATAGTGTTGTTTGATGATTCGGGTGGTCTTGGATGATGGAAATACATGTTAGCCATTTAGAGAGAGAAAGAGATGAGAGGGTGTTCTTGGTAGAGAATTGCTTAACAAATTATGAAAGGTTAGATTGAAAGAAGCACCACCCCTTCCATGGATGGAAGGGGTATTTATAGTTACAAAGCATACGTCCTCCTGTCGGGCTGTGGATCAGGCATACAGTGGGTAAAGACCCGTCCTTCCTCCACGGTGTTACACTAAACTAATCTACGCTACAAACTAACTAATAAACTACTAAATAACGTAAATAACGACACGTCTACGAGCTAACATATGCTAGACCATAATTGGGGTGACCGACACTTTAACATGGAATTTCCAATTCCTAACAATCTCCCTAAGGAGGTCACCCCATGAAATACATTTTGCATCCTAGCATTCTTTGTTTGTCTTTAGTTCTGAGCTCGTAGACTTCAATTCTTCAAATTCCGCAATCTTTGTGCATTAGTAGTGATTCTTTAAAGTCCGCATAGTTTTGTACTTTGAGTAGAGGTCTTTGAACTGATCTACATCTTTGATGATCTTTGAGCTTTCATTGAGATCATCAACCACAGTAAATCTCTGGATCACCCTTTATTGTGTTGCCATCATGTGATGTTATGACTTTCGGACCGATATGCTCACACTTTCTAGATCATGATATCTTTTCATTAGAGTAGCGGAAGCTTTACTGGTTCATGATATTTGCAGCTATCAGAGCCAGGTTATGTAGATAAGCACTTTTGTCATGATTTCTTTAATTAAGTGTGGATGTTGTGAGCATGCGGCTTTGGATTGACTCTCAATTACGATCGCAACAACCGTCCAAATGTACTGCAAACAACGATTAGCAATAAAACACACGAAAGTGTCTTTGATCACTTCGTTGAATTGAGGTACACGTCCCACGGTTCCCGTTGATCGATTACAAGTATTGCCTGTGATTAGGTATAATTCGAAGAATCTCCTTGCGGGGTTTCGCACTATTCTAGCTGTTCTCAAACCGAACGCCTCAAAGAAGACAACAGAGTGAGTGAACCAAATAATTGAGATTCACCGATTGATGAAAATTGATTTGAAAACAATCGCGTATTGCTTGAAGAAAGAGTTTTGCAACACGATGAAGGTTTTATGAGAAAGATCAATTTTCAATAAAAATACCTTTGTATTAGAAAATGAGTACACATTTGATGTGATAGAAAAGAAGAGATTCGCGCATCGAGCGGTTTTCCAAAAGTATTTTTTCAATCGGAGATACTTTTGAGTTTGAAAACATGAATACACATTCGATGTGCTAGAAAAGAAGATTTGCACATCGAGCGGTTTTTCCAAAAGTATTTCAATTCATTTCGGACCAAGAGTGATTCAAGTGAATCGCCCCATCGTTCTATCCGGTTGTCACAAGCTTGATCTTTTGAAAAGATCTCATGTCACCTACCAAGAGCTTGTTTGATGTTGGCTCTAGAAGGCTTTCCATCTTCATCGTGAATATGTTAGCATATCACTCGGATGTTACAGCAATACCACAAGGATAATCGTAGGACTCTTAAGATATAATCTCTTTCCACATTGTGTGAAAAGAGAGTCTTCTTTGATTTTTTGTGTCCTAATGAGATTTTGTGGATGATCTCTTGGCTCTAGACTCAATAGTGCATATTTGGTTCCTATTGGGAGACTAGGGAGAGGTCTCTTTCTTCAATATCAACAATCTCTAAGAGAAAGTCGATAGATTATGTCGGTTCCGTGAGAATGAAACAAGCCCTTTAAGAGGAACTTGAGTAGCTTGGGAAGTTAAGTGCGATGCGTCCTTCGGGTCCATGACGTCTTGTCTTCAATACCAGTGTTACCTTAGTAACCACCAAGAGTATATGTATTGAACCCGACATCGCCCTAAGGTTGAATTATTGGAGGGCTATTTCTTTTCACCCTTTTCACATTCGATTCTTTTTCATTCTTCAACCCTTGAGCTACCGAGACTTCATAACTAGAACCTTGTTGGGTTTATTCCGGTTCTAGCTCAATCTCGGTTGGCACTCTTCCCATTTCTCATTTTTCTCCTTTTTCATCATACCTAAGGACTCTACACTATCTAGTGGATTGTCCCTGGGTAGATTCCTCCGACACAGGCGGGATCGTGGGAACAAATACCTAACCTAACCATCCTTATAACACCATGCATAAAGTAAATTGGTCGGTCTTTTGGTATTGTTCTTTCCATCTTGAAACCAATTGAAAAATCATTTGGAAAAATCAATCAAGGTACTTGTGATACGAGATCAAAGCATTTTGTACCTTAATAGTTTTGATCATTTAGAAATTCTCCCCCTCAACATGTGCATATGATCTTGAAATTGTTTAGCACATGGAGGCAAGAGTTCTTTGAAATAATTTTTGATCACAATTTAGAGAAAAAGCCATTTGAATTTCTTTGGTAAATTCTCCCCCTCAATATGTGCGTTGGATATTTGAAATCATTTTTTCACATAGAGGAAATAGTTCTTTTGAAGCAAAACCACGATCACAAAAGGTATTAAGAAACCATTCGCTCCCCCTCAATATGTGCATCGATATACGAAAGAGTTTGGCACATATTAGAGAGAACTTGCAGTTTGAATCAAAACGATCATCTTTTATCAAATTTCATATTAAATCACAAATTCTCCCCCGATCAAAAATATCAAACCCTTTGAGATTTTGGATCCCAAGTGATTTAATAAGGTTTGGAAAACATGGGATAATATGTGGCCTTGTTTAAATACTCTTCTGGTTTTGGATAAATGCTCCTCCTCAATCATGTGCATCATATATTGAAATTGTTTGGCACATGGAGGCAGGAGTGCCTTTAAAGGACTAAAACCAATTCCATTTAAACAGATAAGAGATTTAAATCACTATCTCTCCCCCGATCAAAAATTTCAAACCAATTGAGATTTTGGATCCCGATTGATTTAAATCATTTAGAATAATTTGGAGAAAGACGTGGCAAAATTTAATTTTGAAAATGACTGATAAGGATCAATTTAAGACATTAAAGATTGTTAGTGTCAGGTATGATAGTTTTTAAGAGATCTTTAAGTAAAATAAAACAATTTCACAATCAAACAAGAACAGAAAAAATTTCACTTTGAAAGATCTTTGAGTTCTAAAGAAAATCATACCATGACATAACATTAAATCTCTAGATCACCACTTTAATTCGTACAAGCCGAACTTGATAGATGAAATATCGTTTGAAAATATTTTATTTTAAATCACTCTCCCCCTCAATCGATGACCGTAGTCGATGATTGAGTGACTTATGTTTTGATAAAATGAAATACGGTAATTTTCAAAATTAAGTCCAATTTATTTTCAAAACCAATATTTTCCATTTTCAAAACAATATTATTTAAAATTGTTTAAAAATGGTATCATCACAATTGTCCTGCACAAAGATCGTTAGGTGGTTGAGAAGCTTGTTGTTCTTGTAGAAGGGTGGAAGAAAACCGTCTCATGATGCGGTGAGACTTCTTACGTTGCATTTTAATGCCAACCGAGGTCAAATTAAGCTCCGTTTCTTCATTTGCTAATGAAGAAAACCATCTCATGATATGGTGAGACCTCTTCGCTGCATTTTCCATGCCAACTCTCCATAGAAGTCCAATTAAGCTCCGTTTCTTCATTTGTCAACCCAAGATATAGTTACCCTTTCCTTTCGGCATCCAATCATCTTCAATTGTGGGATCTGGATCGGGAACATTCTTATATACCAATATACCTGCATACGTTAGTGGACACAAACAGATATATGGTGGTCGACATCACCCGAACAGCAATTGACTAATAAAAGTCAATCCAACATATCAATCATATCATAAAAGGTATGGGAATAATGTGTTTATCAAACTCTAATCATCTAATCCTAACAATCATATCCTAGGCACCTAGTCCTTCAACGTAGGTTAACATCATTTTCGGTTAAGCATTTAGGATAATTAGATAAGTCCGATAGATGATATAAATTTGAAAACATTCTCCCCTCAATCAATGACTCATTTTATGAAAAGATTAAAAGCGAAGTCATTGATTGAGTTTTCAAATTTATGAAAACTCCGATCTTGATTGATTTTCAAGCAACTCATTTACACCATTAAGTTAAAACAAATATTTTTCGAAGAATTTTAGACGGAAAAATATTTGAGTAGGAACAATGATCCTTGACATACTTTCCTCATTATGTTTTAGGATAAGTGCACAAAATATTTGAAAAATTATTTTAGCACGGTACTTTCCTTCCATGAAGACCGGGTTGCTATCTGAAATAATAGCAAGCCATGGTTTAAGCACGGGTGACAGTCAGAAGTAACTGCAAGCCATATTAGAGACATGTTTTGGAAAAAGAATATTTACACCTCCTGCTCGAACTTCATCTATGGTCCCGTGCCATTGTTGAATGACATTTCTAAGACCCAGGATGTTATCGATACCGGAAGACATGTCTTTAGAAAACAATATTTTTGGTATTTTTCAAAATTTCTGATTTTTATGGGTTTTTGTTGATTTTATATTTTTCTATTTTCTTTTTGTTTGTTTTATATTTTTGTATTTTGTTTTTGAAAAATATATACAAAGATAGAGTAGATGATATAATTTAAGAAGATGATGATACGAGTACCGAGATAAGGATATCGAGCAGCCTCGTTGTAGAAGATAAAAGTCATCATCTCTTAAACATTCGCCATCAAAGCTTCCGAGGCTCCATAATAGAAGATAGAACATGAGCCTTTGATAAAGAGAGACTTTGCGACTTCCCCAAATCAAGATCCATTAGATGAGCGATTCAAGCTCTATTTCAAGCTTTCCTTAGCCACATGCCTGAGAGCACACCATTATCATAAACCCATTGCTCCTTTTAAGAATAATCATCGTGATTCTTCGTTCGAGGTTATATCATCAACAAGAACAACAACGTATCATCCCACTCATAAATAATCTTCTCAAATTTCATAACCACTGAAGTCTGAAGTGATCCATTCCAAAAAGGTGTCAAGAGAACAGTTCCCCCAAGTAGTTGAATTGATGTAGTCAGTATCTTTTTATAATGCTCAAGAACTCTCCCGACTACACATCATGCCCGGAAAGAAAACACCTCCCCAATGTTTGTGGTAAACAATGGCTTTCTTCCATGATGATCGTGTATGAAGCTAAAGAACCCGAAGTACACCAATATCCAAGAACTCTCCCGAATACACATCATGCCCGAAGAGAAAACACCTCCCCAATGTTTGTGGTACACAATGGCTTTCTTCCCTGATGACCGTGTATGAAGCTCAAGAACCCGAAGTACACGCATTCCCACCGAAAGAATAACTGATAACATCTCCCTCATGTTATACATTTATCTTACCTGAATATGTCATACTTGTGTACCTCTTTTATCTTCAGAAACTTTCTCTAACATCACTTCCCTCACGTAGTTGGAATAATAACACTAAAAGCCTTGATGAGTAAAACCTTGAGTTTCTCTGCGGTCACGACATTCGTCTTCCCGGGATATCTTCAATCACTTAGAAGAATTAAGTTCATCAAGTTTACTCGCGTTTAGATGCTTGTCTCCTTCCCCCTTTTGGTTTTGAAACTTGAATCAACAACTCATTGAAGCCCAGATACTTGAAATCTTATGAGAAGAACACTTGAAGACTTGTGAGAATCAACTTTGTGAAGAATATGAGCAAGTGTAATTGGGATTAAATCGACATATCACTCTCCCCAATTAGTGCTCTCCCTAAACCGACAACTGCTTGATAGCGACCAAGATTAAGAAGAAGTCTTTAGATCGTTAAATGCAACTCGTCTTTAGTCTTCTAACACGCATCAGAAAATGTAGAATCGACTGTAGACTCGACCTTCTTCAAGATTGTCCAGTCGGGGAATAGATAGTTGACATCTTCAACACACCAAAAAGCATTCTCGTTAGCTTATATGTAGCAAATCCCCTTAACTCAAATCCCTCCCAATTAAACAAGAACAGAAAGATGTTCATCAAGGAAATCAACCCCGCAACTGGAAGCACTTTGTCATTAATCAACTCAGCCCGTGTGAAGATGTCAACCAACGGCTCTTAGAAGAAAAATCCATGTGAAGATGACCCGATAAGAAGAAGCTCGGTTCTTACATGAGTTTGGAGCCGTTTGACCATTTATTCTCATATATAACTCAACATGTAGAATTATCATACTTCTTCTCCCCCTCAAGAATTTCATACGGAGATGCCATTCTTGATTAAATAAGTGAACATCATCCAAATGTAGTATTTTCACAATTCTCCCCCCAAAGGTTGCATATGATGTCGCCATCGTCATTATAATTGAGCAAGTGGAAAAAGAAAACAATCAACAATAGTCCGGTTCACTAGATGACTGAAGCGCGTGGAAAAAATATGAAGCATGTTGATGAGAATGGTCATAAATGAGAAGATTTCTCTTCTTTGGAAGATAAAGCGCACTGAAGCGTACACTTTTCTTTTCTTTAGAGTACGAGGCTTGAACAGTTGTGTTCAAACGTCATAAGAAGATTTCTCTTCTTTTGAAGATAAAGCGCACTGAAACGTACACTTTTCTTTTCTTTAGAGAACGAGGCTTGAACTGTTGTGTTCAAACGTTATAATCTCTCTCTTTTCATCTTCTCTTGGCAAAACATGTAATCAACCCCATTATCATTCAGTAGGCTCTTTGTCGTGACAGCTGATGGAGAAAACCCAATATGATAAATTTGACCTTGAAGTAAACTAACCCGAACTCGTGACTTAAACTTGCACATATGTAACAAAGAGTGGTGCCGAGACTTCATCCTCCATTGAATCTCTAAGTACTCTATACTCTTCATCCAACCAACCATCAAGTATAAGACGTACATCACCTCTTGAAAATCCACAATTAAATGTGATACTGAGCACTACAACGTAACTCCTTAAAGTGATAGTTATTTTGTGGTGATAAGAGCCCAATTCCCCCAAGTGGTAAAAGAAAAGGAAAAAGTCACCCAACAATAACTAGATTTCCAAGTCTTCGTTTTCTGATAATAAGCTCGAACAAGGATCACAAAGAATCTTCATCCAACCATCCCCGATACCTTCAGATACTAAGTACACTTGCCCTTGATATTTCACTTCAACTTCAAATAAATAATAGTGAATTAACCCCGTTGTCACATTTTCTGGATAAAAGCTCAAATCTAGCCTTCTTTGACGTTTTAAGTGAACTATGATAATGGTTTTCATCCCGACCATGGTTAAAAGCACATAACCCCGTGAAACCTTGTAATAACCAAACTGCCATGAAGAAAGTCCAAACACACATCCAATTCATGAAGTACACCCTTTATCCCTGCTTCGAAGTAGAAATCGTAGCACCAACATCAGATAAGATCCATAAATACTTTCTCCTTTCTCCAGGATGGTTCCATCATCAAGGGATTTTACAATTCTATGGTTTAAACCGAGAAATAGTTTCTTTCGCGGGATTTTACAAAACCAAGAATAAACTGAGAGATAGATCCGGAAATGCACTTTACTTTTACCAAGATGTTTCCATTGTTATGGGATTTTACAAGTCTATGATTTAAACCAGAAATAATTTCTTTCGGGATTTTACAAAATCAAGACTAAACCGTAAACAATGTCGACTTGAAAGTGTTATGACAACTTTGGTTTCGGTGAATTACATTTTAGGGAACATGCGGTGGTTCTTCAACGATTCTTTTCCACCACGAACAATTCTATACCCATATGTAGACAACTCCACAAACCATACTAAGTCAAGTAGTATACTACTTCCACGGAGGTTGACCGTAACACATCAAAGTACGTTTCTCCCCATGATGGTTTCGAACTTTCGGAAGCATCATAGCGTCTCTGACCATTTGCACGAGAAATTCTTGTCATAAGCAAATATTTTGAAAAATCATGGTAGACCGATGATTCTTAAAAAGATTATGCTTAGACTGTGAAGTATCATTGACATTTTGTGGCGTCGAATATCTCATGAGAATTGCTGAAATTGTACCTCCATTGATTCATCGGGTAGTAGTAATGACCACTTGGTGAATTAAACCCGATATGACAAACTTGAAAATGAAGTAAACATCCCAACTTTGTGACTTGCTGCTTGTTCTATATTCTTGATCAATCCAAAACAGCGTGTGACATTGAGTACAACAACTTCCTTAAGTGATAGTTATGCTCCAACAAGTTATCTTGAGACATGCAACAACCAACGTCTCAACGATAAAGAAGTACACCCGTGAAACGTCACTTCAATTCCTCATAAGTAATACCGTACAAAATCCCCGTAGTCATTTTTTTTCAAATATTAGCGCAAGCCGTGAATTTATGTATCCCTCCGTGAATAATATACCATACCAAAAATACCAACGTGTATACTAATAATATCCAAAAAAAATTTGTATATGCACAAAAATTTCGGATATCATTACATTTTAGTTCAAGACTTCAAGTATCATCATAGTCGGGTCCATGTTTTGAAATTCAGCCCATAACAAGGTAATACCTAGTCCTTATTTTGTCAAATAACGAGTAAAGCACAAGGCCAAACTAGATCGATCATACGATTTACGATCCAAATCATAAAAGAAAGACCCGATCCACCCAAAGATATGAAACCGGATATAAAAGAGATAACCCTAATTTTTCTCCTATTATCTCAACCTAATCTCACTCTCAAATTTTTTTTTTATGCCTCCTCTCAAATACATCGCCTCCCACCTCTAACCGGTTCTCTCCAACCGACTCTTCACAACATCATACTGTGATCATCCATCTCAGTTTTAATCATCAAGTCTCATTTCCCTTCTCATCAAAAATGAATAATACAACACCTTTCTTGTTGATAGCACGAATGAAGAACAAAAGTTGGTCCTTCAAGATCTTTAATGGGTCTCGGGTAAGATTGATTCCGTTTGACTTGTAGTATTTGCTTTTGATTTTGTTCTATGAATGAAACAAAGACAGAAAATGACACACTTTTCATATTTCTCTCTTTTATATTTCGAAAAAAATGAACATCTTAAAGATTGATGATGTAATATTCTTTCGAATGCTTGACCTTAAAAGGTCTTGATTGTTCTTTGATAACCACGAAAGAAAAAACTGAGATCATTTTATGTTTTACGTTTCGAGTCAAGGATGTTGCTAGGAGAAGGAGAATGGGATATGAGATAAGGAGTTGATTGTAATGATGTTTGTTTTTGTTTTTGGATTGAATCGGACTTTCAGTTACAATTCCATTTGATTTCATTTCTTTTCTTTTTCTTGGACTGGTGATGGTAGCATAACCTGAAGTCGTCTTTTGATGTTTGGTATAGATGGTATTGTTGGTCATGGTTTTGTTTGAGTCACCAAGTCGCTACATCTTAAGCAAGTCGCTTTCATTTTTTATGAGTCAAGTCGCTAACGTCAACACAAGTGCATCTTGACACAAGTCGCTACGACAAGTCGACAAGTCGCTACTACTTGTAAAGACAAGTCGCTATAATTATTTTGTGTCAAGTCGCTATTGACCTGAGTTGACTCAAGAGTCAACTCCCATTAGACCAAAGTGACAACTCGCTAAGACTTGTAAAGACAAGTCGCTAGGCATATTTTTGACTCAACTCGCTACACTGTGGTTTTTTGTTTAACAACTCGCTTGCAGAAACAGTTTTTGACAAGTCGCTACATGTAAACATGACCATTTGACTTTTTCCGGTGATTAATCCGACCATGTTTTCCGTTCATCTTCAAAGTTACCCAGAAAATTATCATAAAGTTGCATCCTTTTTGACCCATTTGACCACGAATATGACAAAAACAGAAATGACCAAAAGACTTCCACGAGATGTACAAAAAAATAAGTCACACAAAAATATATGATACCAAGAATCTGATTCTTGGACAGAAAAATACAAGAAATAAGACTGATGACACATAGAAATAAATTTGTGGACCTTTTTGACCAAAAAGATACAAACAACTGTATAAACTGTTAATCACAAAATGAGGAAAAACAATTTTCCGAGACATAAAAAATGGTGAGAAAACAATTTAAACAAGATTCAAACCACAATAAATCATCAAAAACACACAACCTTGGCTCTGGTACCATTTGTAGGATCGTAAATATAGTGTTGTTTGATGATTCGGGTGGTCTTGGATGATGGAAATACATGTTAGCCATTTAGAGAGAGAAAGAGATGAGAGGGTGTTCTTGGTAGAGACTTGCTTAAAAAATTATGAAAGGTTAGATTGAAAGAAGCACCACCCTTCCATGGATGGAAGGGGTATTTATAGTTACAAAGCATACGTCCTCCTGTCGGACTATGGATCGGGCATCGATGGGTAAAGACCGTCCTTCCTCCACGGTGTTACACTAAACTAATCTACGCTACAAACTAACTAATAAACTACTAAATAACGTAAATAACGACACGTCTACGAGCTAACATATGCTAGACCATAATTGGGGTGACCGACACTTTAACATGAAATTTCCAATTCCTAACAGAAACATTAACTAACACAATAACTAAACTAAACATCAACTAATTCAAGATAAATAACCCTGATAATGTGATTCTTTTCTTCTTTATTACAGAAATAGACGCATTTCAAAATCATATATAATTTTACTAGAATCACATATGATTCTTCACAGACGCATTTCATCAAACACATGGTGTTTATCTAAATCACCACATAATCTTATCATCATCATCACTAATAATGCACTAACAGAATAAAGTGACCAAACCTATACCACAAGTATAAATAGCGTAAGGCGTGGCGACATGACCAAGCCTCACGCCTTTGCGGCTAAGGCAAAACTTTTGCGTTTATAAGGCTTGGCATAAGGCGGCACAAAATATGAAAATATTTATATATTTATATCATTATTCATATATATTGAGTTTACAAAAACATGTGCCACAAGGCAGCGTGGCGGCATAACCAAGCCTTACGCCTTTGCGGGGCCTTTGCGAGCCTTTTAGAATAGTGATCAAAACCCATTTGAACATCACTTTGACACTATATCAGAAACAAATAATTGTATAAGAAACAAAAAAAAATCAGGCATACATTATGAAGATATATTATGTACATTCTTTTTAATAATAAAAACATAAAACTTGATGTGATGGAGAAACCACTGTTGTAATTCGCAATCTATTAAGAAACAAGTTATTTTATAAGAAATACATGTAATTCTGATATGCAACCCAAAACAAAATAAAATAATCGTTATGATTATCAATATATAAGATGCATAAACTTGATTTCAGGTACACCTTATAAAATTATATTTTGAAATATACAACTAGATGCAAATGAAAAACCGCTTTTGTAATTCAAAAGAATATTATAAGCGAAATATAATATAAGAAACACATGTAATTCTGATATGCAACCCAAAACACAACAAAAAAAATAAATGGATAAATAATATTAAAAACAAATTTTCATGTAGATGTAATTGTAATACGCAAACCAAGACACAAATAAACATATTTAATCCATAGTACAATTGTTTGAAACTCAAAAATTAATTATCATTTTATTCATCTTTTGCATTTTTTTTCCACCTCGCTTTGGGGGTGTTTTGGTCTTACGCTTACTACTAGTTAATGATGGAGGTTCAACATCCTCTTCGTCAATTGATACTGGGATTTCAACTTGATCCTCCTTGACTGATCCAACATCTTCAATATCTTCCTGAACCTTAATAGAAACAAATTCTGAACATAAACCTAATGTTTAAATAAGTATGTATATATATACTATAACAAAATTTAAAACATATATAAATACCTCTTCTCCTCATTGTTTTGATGTGATTTCTTTTATAATTGATTTATCTTCGGTTAATTTGTTAACCGTGAATACATGATAATTATTATTCAAGTTGTATTTAGAAACTTGTACCTTGAACACACATTCTTTGCCTACCATGATATCCAAATCTTCTGAATACGTATCAACTGGCAAATCCTATATTCAAACATAGGCATGTTAAACGTTATTTATTGCTTTTATAAAATAAATCCATTTATATGGATAATTTTATAACCTTATCAACTTTTGACATAAGATAGGCTTGTGATTTCACATTATGTTTTCAAACATCTCGTTGAAATTTACTTAAAGTAGTTGAACCAGTGTCATCTTGAACACGTATTTGAACTTTGATCCTATATAAACAAACGGTTTACATTGTGAGTGTTTTAATTAATAAACATTCATTTTAATGTTATATTTAATTGTGTTTTTGATACCTTGGGTAAATTCTTGTATGTGTAGCTGATAAGGATTTAAAACATACGCTTTTATGGGGTCATTTAAACCCTAAATCGACCAATTTTATATCCGTTTGATAACGCTACACGCGTCGTCGGGGTCAAAGGAACTTCCTTTTCGTCGAGCAAGTTTTCAACACCTAGCGATGTGAACCTAATCGTTGTAGTGTAGTATTAGGGTAAGCCACGGGTATTGATATCGTTCTCTGGGGAATAGGAATGCTAGTAAGAAGTTACTACGCTAAGGTTGGGGTTGAGGAAGATTATTTTTATCTTTTTATATTTTTTAAGAGAAGGAAAGGTACGAATCTCGGGGTTTGGACTTGGGGGGTTGGTATTGCTATCGATTACTCTACTTATCTAATTATCTAATTCTAAGGTGTATGTAGTCTATGTCTAATTATTGTGTGCTTGTATGATAGTTTAAAGATGTGTTTACTTTGGTTTTACTACTCCTTAATTATCTCCTATTGGTGGTTGAATTGTCACGTCCTTATTCTTAGTTGCGTTGTGTGTCTAAGGTTGTAGGTGTCGTTTCTCCCTAACTCTTTGAACTTACCAAAGGGTCTCGTCTACAAAACCCACTAGGGATAATAAACTCTTACTCTAAGGCACTCTTTGGATGGTTTAGCTTACAACTACTCAAGGAGTCATATTCTAAGGTTCACAAAGATTTAATCAAGCATTAAGTACACAACGAATGACCTATCGCATTACTAGATCATTAATCAACTAAGATAAGAGACAACCAATCAATATTCAATAATTAAGTTTCATATTCCTAAGCAAACACACAAGTAAATTAGCCGGACATGGAGAACATGCAAGCATACACACAAATAATCAAAGACATAATTGTATTAATGAAGTAAAACACTTATCTTGGTGTAAGATAGGGTTTGGAACCCTAAAATCTTGTCAAGATGACCTTGGTTCGGTTTAGGTTTTACTCCAAAAGACTACACACTAAAGCGAAAAATTCGGATTCTATATATAAGATTACACATGCGACGGCGTCACCTTATGTTTTGTGGCGCCGTCGGTCATAAATCGTTAGGGTTTCGTCTTGGCCACGTTAGACATGCGGCGGCGTCACGCTGTGCTTGTGACGCCGTCCTCTTGACCGACGCCGTCGGATTGCATCTAGGTCCGTCCGAGTTGCGATGGCCTACTCTTTTTATAACCAGCGTCGTCACTTGAAAATAGGAGTTTTGGCTTCGTCGTCACAAAATCCTCCGGCGGCGTCGTAGTTAGCGATGTGGCCCGTCACCTTGTGTTTCCGTAGCTTTGAGTGTCTCGATTCGACTTTGGCCATTTTCTTCAGTATATTCGTGCCTTTTCGTCCAAATAAGTGCCATTCCAGCATTTTGCCTTCAAGAGACCTAAAAGTGAAAAGGCGATATTAAGCAATAACGGATACAAAAGTGATCAAATAAGGGCTTAAACGACCCCAAAAAGGTACCTTTTAAAACCTTATCACCGTTACTACTTAATTTCGTTCCTTTTCACTTTTTAGGTCTTTTGAAAGCAAAATTATGGAATGGAGCGTATTTGGACGAAAAGGAGTAAATACATGAAGAAAATGGCAACGTCAAGATTGAAGCCACCCAAAGCTAATTAACAGTACCTGATGGCTTCCCAACCAAATGGCGATGCTGTCCCTCTATGAAGACTTGATCAAAACATGCACGCGACGGCTCAGTGTTAATTCTGGTCTTATAACCTGACGGCGTCATGCTTTAAATATGGAGGGCATCACTCACAGTTTCCACCTCAAACGACCCAGATCTAGAATCAAGACGACATCCCAACTGAAGACCGACGGCGTCACAACTCTAAGGTGATGTCGTCCCATCGATGAGTTAGCCCAGATGAAACTCTAATGACGGCGAGCTGACGGCGTCCCATGCAAAAGGTGACGCCCTCGCAGTTGTAAATCTATATATAGAATTCGAGTTTTCTGTATTTTAAGAGGTAGACTTTTAGAGAAAAAACCCTAAATCGTTTGTAGTCTGAATTGGACAATATCTTAGGGTTCCATACCCTGTTTTACACATCGAGATAAGTATTTTAATCCAAAGTATCATTATGTCTATCTCGTATTCGATTGATTGTGTGTATGCTTGCTTGTTTATCATGTCTAGCTAAATTTCTTGTGTGTCTGCTTAGATCTATGAAACCTAGTTATTGATTATTGTTAGGTTGTTTCTTATCTTAATTGAAATTGGCTTAGGAGTGCAACTAGGCATCTTCGTTGTATTTAATGCTTGAGTATGCTTTATGATGATATGGTCTATGGATGAAATATCTTAGGCTTGTCGACTTCGTAGGTCATATACGAGAGATAACCTCAAAGAACTAGGGGGTACGCATACCCTACGACCTTTAGGAATACAACGCGTTAAGATAAGGACGTGACAACTCAATCGACCAATAAAAGACAACTAGGGAGTAATAGTATCTAAGTAAACACATCTTTAATCATCATACGAGCACACATCAATTAGACATAGCTACCCGTAGTAATTAGATAATTAGATAATTAGATAATTAGATAAACTAGAGTAATCGGTAGAACTACCACCCCAAACCAATTGCCCCAAGATTTTACCTTAGCTTTCTAAAAAACCAACAAAAAGATAAAAAAGAATCATCCTCAATCCCCACCTTCTCGTCATAAATTTCTTACTAGCATTCCTATTCCTCTAGAGAACGATACCAATCCCCGAGGCTTACCCAATACTACACTACAACGATTAGGTTCACTACCTAGGAGGTTCCCTTGCTTTTGGCGCCGCTGCCGGGGAATAGAATAGCTAGTTCGATCTCTATCTCGTTTAGGTTCCCTTGCTTGATTCCTATCAAGTAAGATTTTTTTCATTTTCATTAGCTTTCTTGTAGTCTATCTCCCCTCTTTGTGTTTTTGTTCGTGCCCTCATCACTTTTCATCATGGAAGGTGATAATCCACCACCAAATCAACCACTTCCAATCGACCCACCCCCAATTGACCCGCCGAGAGGCCGTACTCTTGGTGAATACTCTAGACCGAGCCATCAAGGCTATAGGAACACCATTGAGCTCCCCGATCAAGCTCAAACTACGGACTTGCGATCCGACACCATCCGGTTGGTGCAAAACGGATGTGCATTCCATGGACTTCGTTTCGAAGATCCTGTCGACATCTCAAGGACTTCCTTAAAATCGTTGACTCTATCGACCTTAATGCTACAACACGGAAACAATGCGCTTGCGTCTCTTCCAATTCTCTACGGGACCAAGCTAGTAATTGGCTTGAGCGACTTCTGCGGATCCATCTCAAGTTGGGATGATCTCACCACTGTTCCTAGCCCAATTTTTCCAACCGGGAGAACTACCAAACTAAGGGCGACATCTTGATGTTCCAACAACGTCAAGGCGAAACTCTCTCGGCGTGGACTCGATTCAAGGACTTGCTCCATAAGGTCCCTCATCATGGCATCGATCTTTGGCTTCAAGTCTAAATCTTTTACGATCATGTCAATCTCTCAACTAGGCAAACCATCGACCAAGCAGCCGGTGGCAAACTTAGTGAACTCACCGCGTAAGAATCGTGGGGTACAATAGAGGACCTTGCCCTCTACGACAATGAATGTTGGAATGACCCCCGTGAGTTACCCAAACCCATCAAGGCAATCTCCTTACCTCCCAATGACTCACAAACTTCCAATCGTAGGATGCTCGAACTTGAAGATCAAGTCAAATTCCTAATGAGCTCCTATGAGAATCCTAAGCCTTCACACCAAGTGAACAAAATCACTCTACCTTGTAAATTATGTAGTGTTCCCCACGACACTCGTGATTGCACAAGACTCCCCGAACAAGCTTTTATGGACTACGCCTCCACGCGTACCTACGGAGCGAGAGAGAAGTGGTACACTTTCAAGCCCGAGCAAAATAACTTAGGAAATTCCTACAACCCCTCTTGGAGAAATCACCCTAACCTTAGGTGGAGCCAAAACTCAAACCCGTCCCAAAATAACTCATGTGGTCTACCCAATAGGTCCTAACCGAACCACACCTTCTACAACAACCCTCCAAACACCAGAAATTCCACTAATCTCTAGGTAATGGTGTCCAAATTCATGTCATCTCAAGAAGCTCGATTGACTAAGCTTGAAGCCTATTTCAAGCAAAGAAAAAGCGAGATGACAACCAAGCTCGACACCCTCTTAAAAGCCTTCAATGACTGGGAGATTGGAGCACTCCCAAGTGACACTATAAAGAACCAAAAAGTGAATTATATTTCATCGACTTCATGTTCTTGCTCACCAAGGGAGAGTACATATCCATGCCCTTCCTACCCAAAAGTCCACTTGGTCAACACCATCGACACGGGTTCCAAACGATCCCTCATGAAGTACCAAGGACCCGAGCCAATGGTCCATCCAACTCTTGAGAAACCTATCAACCAAGAACCCAAACCTACTCTAGAAGAGGAGTATAAGGAGCTCCACCAAGAAAAACCAGTTATTGAAGTCTTGACTCATGCACCCTATTATAATGCTTTAAAAGAAAAATATGAGCAAGAACTAAAATTAGGAGAACGTGGATCCGCATTTGTGCAAAATAAGTTACCTATGAAGTTATATGATCCCAGGCTATTCATTATTCCGTGTAGAATTGGAAATTCCAAAGCTTTTGACACGTTAGCTGACTTAGGGTCAAGCATCAATCTTCTTCTATTGTCCCTCCATAGAAGCCTTAACCTAGGTAAAGTAGAACCAACGTAAACCATCTTAGCTTTAGCGGACGGTAGTATTGCATATCCGGTAGGGATAGTAAAGGACATGGTAGTGCACGTAGGTCGATTAACTCTTTTGGCGGATTTCCATGTGCTAGACATGAATAAGGACCCGACATGCCCATTGTTAGTAGGAAGAGGATTCTTAGCTACCGCTAGTGCCATAATTGATTGTAAGATGTCTAAGATAGTGGTAGGAGAAGGGAATGCTAGGTCAATTTACGATGTCAAGAAGCATATCTACTACAAAGAGGATGAAAAATTACCCTATGAGATCATGTTGGATAGAAAACCATCTAGATATGGACCTTGGACCAATAGAGATTTTGTAGGCCCTCAATGAACTCTCTATCTAGAAGAGACCTTTGTGAGTAACTCAACTCTCAATGAACAACAATTGGCTAGGGACATTGAAGTGAACCCGTTCGAGGATACTTTAGTGTTTAGGAAGATGGCTGAATTCCTAGGAATCTTGCCCATTAATTTTAACATGAATAAGTGGAAAGTTGAGAGTGAGAAGCCTAAGTATAACTGGAGTTGGGATAGACCATCTAGTAATGGGAATGGAGATTGACCCCGATGGAGAGAAGTTTGAAAAGGCATACCGGACTAAGCGTACTAATAGGAAGTTCAAAGATAAGTTTGATCCTTATGACATTCTTGAGGATAAACTTACTTACATGAGTACGTAGGAGCACGACTTCGAGTCTAGCTACAAGACTCATAAATAAAGAAAAGCGCTTTGTGGGAGGCAACCCATGCTTAATTGTTTGCTTGTTTTGTTTTTCAATTTTTGTGTGTCTTATATCTTTTTCATTGTTGTTTATTCTCATGTTAGACTTTGTGAAAATGCTTTATTTTGTCTTTAACCTTGTCTTAATTACATATAAAGGTATTTTACAAAAAGATAAGTGTAGGGAAGATCGCATACATTTTTAAAGAACATGAACATGAGAATTACAATTAGTGAAATTGATATATATGTGTGTTTGTTATAGTCAAATGCTTGTATCGAGTCATAATGGGTGTTTTGCAGGAATTTTTCTAGGTTTTTATGATATAATTTTTCTATAATTTTTCGAAAAGCTTGCAGACCACTACTTTCGAGGACAACTGATTGGCGTCGAGATTAAAGCACGACGACGTCGAAGCTATTCATAAACAGTTATCGAGTTTTCATTTTCCGTGCTACTTATGAATTTTGGAAATTCCGGGTCTTAATTTACTAGAAAAGCGCAAACACCCATTCCACAAGCATTATATCTTACTTGATTTCTAGTGTAGTTGTGTGTCATATATAGTTTTACCATGATTTTCTGAAGGTTTCATTTTTTTTCTTATAAGTGTGCGAGGTTTTATTTGGCAAGAAGAAGAAACACAAATTGGATGAAGCTTATTACTTATGCATTCTTCTTGGAAAGAATTTAACCGCAACTTCACACATATCCTACCGAGCTAATCGAGTACTAGTTTATTTTCCTTACTTACCTTCCTTTATCATAACTTTGATACTTTCGGAAACATTGGGGACAATGTTCGGTTTAAGTGTAGGGAGGGAGAATAAAGCGGAACTAAGAAACTATTCACTCACGATCATTTGTCTTGTCCTTGGTAATTTGTGTAATAAACTATGAGAAATATTTGTTAGGGCAAAATTTTAGCACCAAATTTAATTTTTATGACATTCTGAGCTAAACTTTAGTCTTAATAAAGCGTCTCATGGATATGAGTTATATGACTAGCACAAAAACCGTTTACCACTCAAATTCCACCCCAAAAATGCGAGGTTCGCCCCTAGATCTTTCGGAATAAAAGAATTCATCTTTAATGCTTAGAGCGTGTACTAGTAGTATAATAGATTCTTGTAGGATATTGGATTTCACATACACATCAAAGCATAACACAAAGTGGGCGTATAAAGGTGAGTTCTAGAGAGAGAAAGTTAGAGGTTTAGGGAACTTTAGTGAGAGAAATAAAATTCTTATTATGAGCTCCAACTCTCTACCTTGGAAGGTAGAGATTATTTATAGTCTTACAATAAACGCCACACAACGGGTGTGGATCGGGCATACAGGTGGGTAAAGACCCGTCTGGTCCTCCACGGTGTTACTTAACTAAATACTATTTAGCATAAATGAACTACGACTACGAGCTTTCTAATGATTACATATACTTGAGGTGACCGACTCTTTAATACGGAATTTCTAATTCCTAACAATCTCCCCAAGGGAGGTCACCTCAAACAAATACTAAAATTACATTGAATACAAGCAGATAGTACATTAACAATTGTTCTTGCATTCTTGATGTAGTACTTTGCTCGAAGCTCGTAGTCATTGATTCCACTCATTGCATGTTTGGTTAATCCAAGTGGAGGTCTTTCTTGATCCACATGATAATAATTTTAAGCCGACTTTTGAGATCATCATTAACAAAATCTACGAGACATCCATTGTGGCGTTGGTATTATGTGATGTTGTGACTTTAGGACCGACATGCTCACATTACGGATCATGATATCTTCTTATCGAGTGGCGGAAGCTTTCGTTGATTCGGGATATTGGTAGCGGCAGAAGCGAAGCATGGAGTGAAAATATCGAGTCATTGATGCACTAATCATGATTTCTTTTGAGATGAATGTGTTAAGTGAGCATGTGGCTATGGATTGACCGCTTCATTACGATCATTTGCAAACATAGGACGTACACACGCATACTAGTGATTAGCAATAAATTGCACGAAGTGTCTTTGAACACTTCGTTGAATTGAGTACACGCCCCACGGTTCCCCGTTGATCGATACAATCGCTTGTGATCGGTATAATTCGAAGAATTTCCTTGTGGGGTTTCGCTTGTTGCTCTAGGCGTTCTCAAACCGGGCGTCTCAAAGAAGACAACACGGAGTGAGTGAACCCGTGAATAGAAATTCAGCGATTGATGAAAGATATTTGAAAACAATCGTGTATTGCTCGATAGAAATTGTTTTGCAATACAACGAAGGTTTTAATGAACATCAATTATCAATAATAAAACACCTTTTGATTTGAAATATCCGTTACGGTCGATTTGCTAAAGAAAAGAGTTTTTAAGCACAAAGACCTGCTTTTTAAAGGTATCCGTCAATCCATAACTGAACCAGATTGATTCACAAGATTGAATCTCCCATTGTTTCTATTCGGTTGTCACATGGTTGATCTATTGATTAGATCTCATGCCACCTACCGGAGCTTGTTTGATGTTGGCTCGAGAAGGCTTTCCATCTTCATTGTGAATATGTTTGCATATCACTCGGATGTTACAGCAATACCACAAGGATAATGCGTAGGACTCAAGATATAATCTCTCTTTCCACATTGTGTGAAGCGAGAGTCTTCATTGAAAGTGTCCTAATGAGATTTATTGATAATCTCGTGGCTCTAGACTTAATATGTGCATATTTGGATCTGCTTGGGAGACTAGGGAGAGGTCTCCTTCTTCAATATCAACAATCTAAGAGAAAGTCGATAGATTATGTAGGTTCCCGTGAGAATGAAACAAGCCCTTATAAGAGGAACTTGAGTGGTTTGGGAAGTTGTAGTGCGAGGCGTCCTTTGGGTCCATGACGTCTTGTCTTCAATACCAATGTTACCATCGGTAGCATATGAATTGTACCGGTTTACGCCTATGGTTGAATAAATGGAGGCTATTTCTTTTCACCCTTTTCTCATTCAATTCTTTTCATTCTTGACCCTTGATTGCTTACCGAGACTTCATAGCTAGAACCTTGTTGGGTTTGTTCGATGCTAGCTCATCTCGGTCCGCACTCTTCCCATATCTCATTTTCTCCTTTTATCATCATACCTAAGGACTTCTACACTAACTAGTGGATTGTCCACTGGTAGATCCCGATTACAGCGGATCATAGGAACAAATACCTAACCTTATCATCCTTATATCACCATACATAAAGTAAAGTTGGTCGGTCTATTTGGTATTGTTCATACGCCATTGGAACCAATTGAAAACCATTTGAAAATCAATCCGGATACTTGTGATATATTATCAAAGCATTTTGTACACGAATTGTTTTGATATTTTTAGAACAAGTGCTCCCCTCAACATGTGCATCAAATGTTTGAGATCGTTTTGCACACGTGAGGCAAGAGGAAGAATTAACTTATTTGATTACCATTTTCTAAAAGGTATCACCATCACTTCCCATATCAAATCAAGTAGATAAAGCATTTTGGGGAAGGATGAGGTTTTCATAATTTTGCTCCCCCTCAATATGTGCCTCAAGGTTTGAAAAGAGTTTTGCACATACTAGAGGGAACCTGCACATTGAGATAAATGATCACATTTCAAATCATTGTGGTTTAAGATAGATGCTCCCCCTCAACACGTGCATGGAAAATTTAAAATCGTTTGGCACATGTGGGAAGGAGAGATTGTACATCCTTATTAAACCATTTACCGAATTATCAGATTAAATCCAATTTAAATCACAAATTCTCCCCCGATCATAATTATCAAATCATTTGAGATTTGTGATCTCTTGTAGATTTAAATTGATTTTGAAAGCTTTTAAGGAGAATTGTGACTTGATTTTCAAAGCATTTTAACTGATAAGGATCGGATTTTAAGACTTTAAACTCCATTGATTAAACATGCATGAATATCTTTTGAAAACAATTGAATGACAAATAACCTTTTAATTTAATAGAAATCATTCTCTCCCTCAATCAGTGACATAGGTTGTTGATTGAGAGATAGATATTTTGACAAATAAGTCCAGATGATTATCAAAAATAGAGACCGAGTTTATTTTTCAAAGCAGTTAGTTTTCATTAGATAAATGTTTATAGAATCAGAGCATGGAATTTTGAAAACATGATAAAGTATGGCTCTGTTCTTTCTTTAAAAGCGAGTTCTTGCTGAGATGACAATAAACCATCGTTTCTCTTTCTCCCAAAATATATATATATATATATATATATATATATATATATATATATATATATATATATATATATATTTTTTAATATGAAAATTCGAACAACATCTAAAGTCCCGTGTCATTCTTTGAATGACAAGACAAAACCGTAGATATAATCGAGCCGAAAAAACATGACAAATTGACAATATATATATATATATATATATATATATATATATATATATATATATATATATATATATATATATATATATATATATATATATATTTGAAAGTTTTATATTTTCTATTTGATTTTTGAAGGTTTTATAATTTTGTATTTTGTTTTTCGGATAGATATTTACAAGAGATAGATGAAGGAAACCTTTTACTCCTCGTCTTCCTCCACGAAGATGTTTGAGTGTTTACGGTTGAAGGCTTTTCAAGCCAAGCCGTGGAAGAATAAACTCAAAGCGTTCTCTTGGAAGAGTTTTGGTGAAGATGTGCGCTAGCGGTATTCGAGACCTCACAAAATAGAGTTCCACCACACCTTTTTCCACTTGTTCCACGATGAAATGATGTCGAATGTCGATATGCTTAGCTCTTGAGTGTTGAGCGTTATTGCATGAGAGAGCAATAGCACTTTATTATCATAGTACGAGAGGATTTTGTTGAATACAAAGCCATAGTCGATTAATTGAGATCTCATCCAAAGGATTTGAGCACAACAAGATGACATGGCTATGTATTCCGCCTCTGTAGAGGAAATAAAGTACTCATTTGCTTCTTTGATGACCACTCACAAGCTTATCACCCAAAAGCGAGCACCTCCAAGCGTGCTTGACGAGTATCTTGACACCTGCATGATGCGCATCGCATATCTTTGTTAGTGACATACCGGTGTCATTTGGGTACCAAAGTCCCATATTGATGGTTCCATGGAGATACCGAAGACCCGTTTAAGCGCTTCAAGGTGCTTTTTAGTAGGCAGCACGGTATCTAGCACATACAAGCAAACAAACAAGATGTCGGTCTACTAGCGATGAGGTACATCGAGGATCCAATCATACTACGATATTTCGTTTGGTCAATCATGATCCTGAGTGGTCCTTATCTAGTTTGGTTCGATCAATCATGGGAGTGTCAACGAGGTCGCTTGAATCAAATCCAAATTTCTTTAAGATCTAGGTTGCATATTTAGATTGATTTATGAAAATGCCTCGGGACTTTGTGAAATTTGTAATCCCAAGAAAAATGACATTTGTCCCATCATTGACATTTGAAATTTTGAACTCATTTCATTTGAAAAATGATCACACTCATTAGAATCGATCGAGGCAAAGATGATATCATCAACATAAATTTGAGCGTGAATTAAATGTTTGCACGACTTCACGGTGAACAATGTTGGATCAGCTCGCTCCTTCTTTGAATCCGATGATAGAAGAAACTTTGATAGCGTATCATACCATGCCCTTGGAGCTTGCTTTAAACCGTATAGAGCCTTCTTCAAGCGATAAGCGTGAGTAGGATGCTCGGGATTCATAAAGCCGAGGTTGGGCGACATAGGCGACTTCTTTAAGATCTCCGATTCGAAAATGCCGTCTTTACATCCATCGATAGACTATCATGTTCTTACTAGCAGCATTAGCCAAAAGATTACGATTGCCTCGATTCGAACAGCGAGGGCAAAAGATTCTTCAAAGTCAATACCTTCCTCTTGTGGTATCCTTTAGCAACTAATCGAGCCTTGTTCTTGATACATCACCATGCTCATCAAGTTTTACTTTGAAGATCCATTTTAGAGCAATAATCATAGCACAATCTGGGCGGTACTAACTCCCATACATCAAGTCGATCAAACTCATGAATTTCTTCTTGCATGGCATTGAACCACTATCTTCATTCATGGCGGTTTTAACATCTTTTGGTTCGATCTTAGAGTACGGAGTTGAATAAGCACCATAAGGCATCGGTTGCAAGTTGTTTCCGTGTGGATACTAGGCGAGAGGGATTTCCAATGATGTTGTCTAATGGATGATCGTGAGTCCATTTTACGAGGTGTTCATGTGGTTGTAGTTAAGGAGCTGAAGTAGGTGAATCGACTTCTCGATGAAGGCGGTTACGAGGATGATCAGTGCAAATACATTTTCAAGCGGACATCTTCATGAGTAGCAAAGAGTTTTCTTCATTGTTGATACGAGATACCATTCACGATGTACACTTAATGATTGATGATTTGTTGATGAGGCAGTGATCGACGGTGCTTCTTGGCTTAATGATATTGCGGAAGGATCAACATCATTTACTTGGATAGAAGCGACCTCTGTTGTAGGAATTGACGAGATCATTAGCACTTGGCTCATCTTGTTCATCGAACATAGGATCAAACAATTTTCTTAAATCATCTTCGATGGAGGTACATATGGAGCTCTTTGGGGAGGAAATGGTACAAGGGATGAACCAATAGGATTTTTTGAAGTGCGGGTCCAGGCTGGATTGTCCGGGAGCCGTTTGACCGGTCGACTCATCAAGCGAACGTGAATTGTTTCCATGATATTTCGGGTTCTTTTGTTATAAATTCGGTATCCCTTTTTGTTTGGTGCATACCCTACAAATACTCCAATGTCTGCTTTAGCTTTAAGTTTGCCTAAGTCTTGACCCTCATTAGTTGGATAACATAATGCACCAAACACACAAAGGAAAGAGATATTAGGTTTTATGTTGTGGACAAGTTCATATGGAGTTTTCCATGAGCGATGTGTGAATCGAGAACGATTTTGTGTGTACCATGCGTGGCGATAGCTTCACCCAGAGAGAAACATTGGAACCTTTGAGTAAATCGGCATTGTTCTAGCGGCACCAGAGTTCGATTTAGTCTTTCAACTACACCGTTACGTTGAGGAGTTCGTGGAACACTTCTTTGATGGTGATTCAACGCTTTCATAAAATTCACTAAGTTGTTTGTTAACAAACTCGGTCCCATTATACATTCGGATAATTACGATTGTTTTGTTAAGTCGAACTGCTGTTGTTTGATGAGTTTGATGATGATATCGGGAGCTTCATCCTTTGTCCTTAAGAACTTGACCCGGTGAATCTAGGTAATCATCAACCACAACTAACACATATTTCTTCCCAAAGATATTCTGCACTCTCATTGGTCCACATAAATCCATGTGGTGTATGAAGAACTTGTAATTGAGTTTGTAGGTTTGGGTTTATGGGAATACTTTTGCTTTTTCCCAATTGGCATCTTGAACAAAGATGATCCTTTTCATACTTTAGTCTAGGTAAACCTCGACTAAGTCCTTTACGGAGATATCATTGATGGTGCGAAGTTCAAGTGATTGAGGCGATGATGCCATAACCATGACTTTGTTTTGAAGCCTTTGACAACAAGCAAATTGGAAGACTTCATTATATCATCGATAGAGATGGTGTAAAGATTTGAACCACAAGTTCCTCTTAACAATTCCTTACCATCAAGTTCTCTAACAAAACAAGTATGTTTTGAAGGCTACTTCTAGATTAGAATCACGAATTGACCAGCGAGAGCAGTTATGACCAAGACCTTCCACATAGTATACTCTAGAGATAACACTATCACCAACAACGTAATCTCCATAACCCATAATTACCTTTGAAATGATCATTTCGAATCTAAGCTGCATCGATGAATTTGCTTCTACGAAGTTCATGAGCGACCGGTCTCAGGTCATATGCTTGGAGCGGCTGAGTCCGGTACCACAAAGCGATTTGAGCGATCTGCGGTTGAACCACAGACAAGAATGGATAAGCGGATAATTGGGATCCCATTACAAGAATGGGTTCCATTTGGTTAATGTGATTGGAACACCCACATCACGAAATGGAAACATTTAAATCGAGATAGAGGCAATGGAATCATTAGTAATAGATGCAATCTTGGTGTTCGTATTTGACCTATTCAAAGTATGTTCACTTCTAAAGGGATAGTTCTACCCAGTAGGCATCCATTTTCTAGTTGGCATTGTCTTAGCATATTGAGGACATGACTGATTAGCCTTTTGACCAAAAGGTATCCATCTATATCCTATCTGCTAATACAAATAAACCGTAAAAACGTTTATTAATATTTTGCGATCTCTTTGTGTTTTGTTGATAACATATATAATGTTGTCTTAAGTATAATTACAAGAATACATGTTATTTTTGTAAAGCATTTACATATAATCTTTTAAATACAAAAATGTAGTAACAAAAGCATTTGTTGTAATAGTTAATTAGGAAGGGTAAAAAGAACAACCCATGGATCTTAACCCATACCCAAAGAGACTTGATACAATGTATTCTTAGATACATTGAATCTAGATATAACCCATGGACCAACCCATGACCCATAACCAAAAACCCATGGGCAAGAGGAGGCGTTCCACGGATCCCTAGCTTTGTGCTATTGGATCCCAAGTGGAAGGATCAAGTGGGATCCGTGTGAGCGGTGAGAAATTTGCCTATAAATAGAGAGCCATTTCTTCATTCTAACTCACCCTCTTCTTACTAAATCTCTCATACACTCTCATTCTCTTCTAACATATAGATCACTTGATCTAGAGTTGTTCTTCTTTTCTTTCTATTTGTGATTCTCATACGGGTCCTTCTCTAAAGCGAGATCACGAGCATTCTACAAGTCATCCAAGCAAGGGGTCCTTGATTGATTTGTCCACCATAAGATTTACATAGCGAAGATCTTGTATTTGATATTTCACATATTTGTTGTGTAATAGTTGTGTTGGTTTGGTCCACCAGTACTACGGACTCGGTATCTAGCTTTGTCTTGGATAAAGTGTAAACAGCGTTGTGAAGGCTTCTCCGCCAGTGAAGGAGTTTTTGACATAGTGCTTGAACTCTCGAGTAGGTGACTCGGGGAGTGGAGTAGGGCAAGGAAGGTGTCCTTGTGCGAACCACTATAAATCGGTTGTGTCATTTCTATCCCTTATCTTTGTTTATTTACTTACATTATCATTAGATCTATCGTTACGAACATCCATACGATTTCACATAATATCGAATCTAAAGTTTTGAAATCAACTTAAAATCGGCAAAACTATTCAACCCCATACAGTTTACCACAATTGGCATCAAGAGCTAAGTTTATAAAAGTTTTAAAATAAAATTGTATTTTAAAACTTTTGATCACTATAGTTACGAAAATTATAAGGAAGGGCAATCTATGCAACCACCACTACTTGAAACTAATGGTTTTATATATTGGAAAATAGATTCGAAACATATGTGAAGTCTAAAGATATTGATCTTTGGTACATTATTGTTGAAGGTGATTTTGAGGCTACCTCAAATGATGATAAAGGAAATTTAGTTCACATACCTCATGATAAACTAAATGATGAAATGAAGAAAAAGCTTTCTAAAAATAGTGAAGCAAAAATGGTTTTATATAATGCTTTACCGAAAAGGAATTGAAGAATTTCCATGCTTAAAACCTCTAAAGAAATTTGGAATTCTTTAGTTGTAACTCATCAAGGCAACCAACAAGTTAAAATAATAAAATTGATCTATTTGTTTAACAATATGAACAATTTTCAATATCGGATAGAGGAAACTATAGATCATTCATTTGCTAACTTTAATACTATTATTACATCTTTACAAGCACTTGATGAATCCTTTTCTAGCCGTAACCATGTTAGGAGATATCTAAGGGCACTTCCATCCAGTGGAGATCCAAGGTGGCGACAATCGAAGAGTCAAAGATTTGACAATCCTCACCTCGATGAACTCATAGGCAACCTAAAAGTCTGAGCTTGTCCTTGCTAAAGATTCCGAAGCCTCAAAGGTGAAGAAACACAAATCTCTTGCCCTTAAAGCCAAAAGATGTCGGCGATGAGGAGAGATCATCTTGATAGTGATGACGAAGATTACGCTATGGCGGTAAGGGACTTTAAAAGTTCTTTAGAAGAAAGGGTGAATCGTCAAACAACCGTATGGCGATAAGAAAGGCTTCGGAAAAACAAAGAGGACGAAAAGCCAAAGGATGATCGTACTTGCTTTAAATCACGGGGACCCAAACCACTTTATTAGTAAGTGTCCCAAACGGGATGATCAAAAGGCATTCGTGAGCGGCACATGGGAATGAGCGGCGAGGAAGAAGAAATTTGCCTCATGGCAAATGACGAGGTATGTCACGAATACTATAGTAGTTCATCACTGATGATGACTCATTGCATAATGAATATGATAAACTATGCAATATTAGCTTAAAACTAATTAACAAAAACAAGCTTTTAAAGAGTCAAAACCAACGTTTAGATAAAGTCATAGAATTAAAAGCAAAACTAAAGCGTTTGGAAAAGGGTAAAATAGCAAGTGGTGAATGTGAACTTTGTGTTCAACTTCAAACACTAGTTGATCATTAGATTCTAAAATTGCTAGAATGAGTACAAACACCTTAGATACAATACTCGATGGTGTTAAAACCGGCAACAACCAAAAGGTCTAGGCATACAACAACTTGATCCATCAACTAGTGAAAGTAAAGAAACAAAATTTGTTAGAGAATTAGAAAAACCATACTTGTTGTGGCGGATCCCTGGATCCTAAAGGGAACCGGCGTTAATAAAGCGGGATCCGTGGATCTGCTTGAGACAACTAGTGGTAATAACATAACTTCATCATCTAGAAGCGAGTTCGTTATCGTAAATAGGAAGAAACCAACTCATGTCACCACTAGACATCCACCTCCAAAAATTAATCATACTTTTGCAAGAAACAAAGCACCATCTTTTCAAAACATAATGCATCTAGGAGACCTAATAACGTTTATCAGAAGTAACCATCAAATGGGATGGAACCTTAATATGCAAAACGGTTTCTCTTTTCAAAACTTTGCTCCATGGAATGCATACTCATCTTATCCATACATGTCTAACATGAATGGAATGTTTAACACTAATAGACCCATGAATAAATGGGGACCAAACTTTTGAGTTTATTATTGTTTTAGGTGTGCTTAAAGGTCGACCTAGACCCCGATGAATGGGTCAAGGATAGCGGGTGCACGAGGCACATGACCGGCAATAGGGATCTATTCTCCACATATGAATCCGTAAATGGAGGTAATGTGGTGTTTGGAAATAACGATGTGTGTCACGTAGAAAACCTAAACTTTAATCTCATAAGTATAGGACAAATATGTGATAAAAAGTGCAATGTACTTTTTACGAAACCGATGAGTAAGATACTTAAAATGGCATAACCATAGGAAGAGAATTAGGAAACATGGAGTCTATGTCATTAAAATCGGTAATGAACCTAAAGACAAACTATGTCTTACCTCTATGGATGATACTTGACCTTATGGCATCGAAGATTGGGTCATGCCAATATCGACTTCTTCAATCGCTATCATCCAAAGATCTAGTAAGAGATCTACCTAAGTTAAAATATGAACATCATTTTGTGATGCTTGTAATATAGGAAAACAAGCTCACTCGAAGTCATAAAGCTAAAAACATGGTGTCCACAACTAGGTGTCTAGAATTACTACATATGGATTTATTTGGTCCATCCGCTATCCAAAGTTATGGAGGCAACTACTATACTTTGGTAATAGTGGATGACTACTCTAGTATACTTGGACAAAATTTTTAAAGAACAAAGCGAAACCTTTAACTATTTTGAAATATTAAGCAAAAGATCCAAGACAACTAGGAAAACCCATAGTGTCTATTAGGACCGGATCATGGTAGAATTCGATAATGAAGTGCAATTCGGAGCTTTTGTGGCGCTAATGGTATTACTCACAACTTCTCGGCTCCACGCACTCCACAATCGAATGGGGTAGTAGAAAGAAAGAATAGAACCCTTCAAGAAATGAGTAGAACCATGCTTTGAACAATCCATACCTCAAAATTTTGGTGTAATCTTGTTGATACCTCAACATACATACTCAATCGAGTCTTAATTAGACCAATCTTAGGTAAAACTCCATATGAGTTACTCCGGGGCAAAAAGCCTACTTTAAATCATTTAGAGTCTTTGGAAGCAAATGCTTTATTCTTAACACTAAAGATTACCTTACAAAATTTGATCCTAAATCAACGAAGGTATCTTTTTAGGTTACTCGCCTAATAGCAAAGCCTACGTCATATTAAACAAAGAAACAATGAAGGTAGAAGAGTCATTAAACATAAAATTTGATGAAAGTACACCCAAACCCTCTCCACCTCTTGTCGATGGCGAGATCATAGAAAGTGAAGCTATTGTAATTAAGAAAAGATTAACGAAGAAGATCAACCTTCAATTAGTGAAATCACAAACATTAAAGAGTCCAAAGATCACCCGTAGATAAGGTCATAGGAAAGCTAAGCGAGCGAACATTAAGGTCTCAAGTTCAAAACCTAAGTAGCTTATTTTGTTTTGTTTCAACTATAGAACCTAAGAAACACAAGAAGCCATAAAAGATGAAAGTTGGGTAATGGCTATGCAAGAAGAATTAAATCAATTTTTTATAATGATGTTTGGACACTTGTCCTCCACCTAGTAATCAAACCGTAATAGGAACAAAATGGGTGTATAAAACAAATTAGATGCAAGCGGAGTAGTATCTAGGAACAAAGCTAGACTCGTTGCCCAAGGTATAACCAACAAGAAGGAATAGACTTTGATGAGACCTATGCCCCGTGGCTAGATTAGAGTCTATAAGAATACTTCTTGCGTATGCTTGTGCTAATGATCTAAAGCTTTATCAAATGGATGTCAAAAGCGCTTTTCTAAATGGTCTTATTAATGAAGAAGTATATGTAGCTCAACCTCCGGGCTTCATCGATTTTGAAAAACCCAAACACGTTTATAAATTAAAGAAAGCCTTTATGGTCTTAAACAAGCTCCAAAAGCTTGGTATGATAGACTCAAGTCCTTTTAATTAAACATAACTATACCATGGGGTTAGTTGACAACACTATTTACTAAGAAAAGGAGTCACACATAATCATAGTACAAATATCGTAGATGATATTATATTCGGATCCTCTTGTCAAGACATGTGTGATGATTTCTCTAAAATCATGCATGACGAGTTCGAGATGAGTATGATGGGAGAACTTAGCTTCTTTCTTGGTCTACAAATTAAACAAGTAGAAGATGGTATCTTCTTCAATCAATCTAAATACATCAAGGAGATGTTAAAGAAATTTGGTCTAGAAGAGTGAAACCAATTAGGACACCCATGTCATCCGGACACCAAACTAACAAAAGATGAAGGCAGGCGAATCCGTAGATAATACTAAATATCGTGGCATGATAGGTAGTCTCCTCTACCTCACGGCAAGTAGGCCGGATATCATGTTTAGTGTCTACTTATGTGCTAGGTTTCAAGAAAACCCCAAACTTCACACCTAGAAGCCGTAAAAGAATTTTTAGATACATTATGGTACAACACAATTAGGATTATGGTATCCTAAGGGCACGGGTGTAGAAACAATTGTATATACGATTCGACCATGCGGGGATTACGTTGATAGAAAAAGTACAAGTGGGTGTGTACTTTCATGGGATGTTGTTTAACATCGTGGTTTTCTAAGAAACAAACGGCTCTAGCAATATCAACAACGAAGTCGAGTGCGTCTCTCCGTGAAGCATGCCAACAAGCACTATGGATGAAACAGCGTTAGTAGACTCGACATTCATCTAAGCGACATAGCCATTCTATGTGATAACAAAGGTGCCATCGACTTAAGCAAGAATCCGTATTGCATTCTCGCGCAAGCATATAGAGATTAGTCATCACTTCTTAAGAGACAATGTTCAAAGGGAACATCTCTATTGAGAAGGTAGCATCCGAAGATAACATAGCCGACGTCCTCACCAAACCGTTGAGCGGGAACAATTCAACCTACTTCGTCTTGGTCTTGGTTTAATGGAACACGTCGTAATAATTTATTTTGACTCTACAAGGTATGTAAACACTAGCGTTCTTCCTACGAGTCTAGGATTTCTATTTCATGCACAACTCACAAACAATACGGAATTTTCAAAACCCAAAGATAAGCTTTTTTTTTTTTTTTTTTTTTTTCTTTTATAGCTCTCCTACTTTTATATACACATTTTCAAAGAAAACCTACTTCACAATGTTTTCTAAAGGATGATACCTTCCAGTATCAATTTCACAAAAGCAATTTCACGTCTAGGACAAATCGCTTTTTCATTATTAATACAAAGTAAAAACCGTTTTCATTGCATTTCATGCCTTTTGAATGCTAAAGGGACACATAACTAATATGTGTTTTGGGTACATTCATTTAAGCTACAATGAATTAGGAGCATTGACAACACAAGATTACGTACTTATGTACTAAATATGTGTTTTCGGGTTATCTCAATAGGATATTTTTACTTCTAGTTTAGTTTTTATTTCTTTTTAGGAGTCGAGATAACATAACTCCAAATAGTTTGAATATAGGCACACAATAGGCAAAAATATTTCCAAAAGGAGAATTTTGTCTTGCTCAAAGCAATGAGACCCGGATCCCAGAGCCATCTTGGGGCGGATCCTCGATGGGAAGGATCCGTGGGATCCGTGTATCTGACATTTTCAACTTCTATTTTGTCATTTTGGATGAAATATCCGCATTTGTCTTATTTTGGGAGTATGCTCTTTAATGCTTGTGTTCTCATGATCACATGCCTTGAATTCATATCTAATCATTAGATTTTAATCCACATTTTGGGTCAAGCATTCATTACAATGTGTTGTTTTCTATATATATAACTCCCAAAATGCTTGCATACTCCATCTCCTTCTCACAAACACACTTCATAATGTCATCCAAAACCCTTTAGGAGAATCATCTAGTACAAACAATCATGATATCCAAACCTTTGTACTTCCACCATCCAAAATACCACAATCAAATGCTAGGATATCCGCCCGGATTAGTATCCGATCTTGTTGTTTAGCAAAACCAACCTCAAATGATTCATCCTCAAATAACTCACCACAAGATGCTTCCATTATAGCACCACCCTCATCACCAACAAGTACACCAACTTCATCACCACCTAAAATAACTCTCTTGGAACTCCTTAGGACTCCAACAAGATCCACCCAACCTAAAGAAAAAGAAATAGTCTTTTCCACACCCCCCACATCACCCAATACTATTTTTCAAGATCTTGAAACATCACCACCTCTAGCTCCCATCACATTACAAGAACATCTAGGTTCTTTTCCACCACCACATACAAACATTCCGGATTTTGATCCATATTTTCCTATTTTTCCACCACAACTTCCGCATAACTCAAATCAAAACAACCCGGAAAACTTCCGCACTCATTACCCACATCACTTACATTGTGAACATTGCCAATCCACTAGGGAAATTGCAATAGAAGTTAGGGAAGAAATGCGTTACATACTCAACCTCATCCTTGATCGCATCAATACAATTACTCATCAAAACCTCCATCCATAACCTTATGCAAGCATGGAAGGAATCTCTAATACTATTTTTCACTTTTAATATCTTTTTGTCATTTTCAAGAACAAGTCTTGTTCTTATTTTTACATGCTTGTAAGTGGCTTAACTACCACTACAATTTGTCGTTTTATTACAAGGCCTTGTTTACATACCTTGGCTCCATATCTTGTTTCTCGACAACCATAAGATCAATTAAGCATGTTACTAACTTTCTTTTGTAGATTTTTTTCTCTTGGCCCCAAACTAGGGAGCTACCGTCGAGGGGAGTAAGTAGACTACTTTTTCCTCCAGGGTTAACTTTTGTTTCACAAAAGGGGAAAAGTAAAACTTAAGAGCTTTCAAAACTTACATCTATTCTTAAGTTTTACTCATCATAACATTACATTTTGTCATCAACAAAAGGGAGATTGTTAATACAAATAAACCGTAAAAGCGTTTATTAATATTTTGCGATCTCTTTGTGTTTTGTTGATAACATATATAATGTTGTCTTAAGTATAATTATAAGGATACATGTTATTTTGTAAAGCATTTACATATAATCTTTTAAATACAAAAATGTAGTAACAAAAGCATTTGTTGTAATAGTTAATTAGGATGGGTAAAATCACAACCCATGGATCTTAACCCATACCCAAAGAGACTTGATACAATGTATTCTTAGATACATTGAATCTAGATATAACCCATGGACCAACCCATGACCCATAACCAAAAACCCATGGGCAAAGAGGGCGTTCCACGGATCCCTAGCTTTGTGCTAGCCGGATCCCAGTGGAAGGATCCGTGGGATCCGTGTGAGCAGTGAGGAAATTTGCCTATAAATAGAGAGCCATTTCTTCATTCTAACTCACCCCTCTTCTTACTAAATCTCTCATACACTCTCATTCTCTTCTAACATATAGATCACTTGATCTAGAGAGTTGTTCTTCTTTCTTTCTATTTGTGATTCTCATATAGGTCCTTCTCTGGCGAGATCACGAGCATTCTACAAGTCATCCAAGCAAGGGTCCTTGATTGATTTGTCACTCTGCAAGATTTACATAGCGAAGATCTTGTATTTGATATTTCACATATTTGTTGTGTAATAGTTGTGTTGGTTTGGTCCACGTGCTACTGGACTCGGTATCTAGCTTTGCACCTGGGATAAAGTGTAAGCGTTGTGAAGGCTTCTCCGCCAAGTGAAGGAGTTTGTTGACATAGTGCTTGAACTCTAGTAGGTGACTCGGGAGTGGAGTAGGGTAAGGAAGGTGTCCTTGTGGCGAACCACTATAAATCGGTTGTGTCATTTCTATCCTTTATCTTTGTTTATTTACTTACATTATCATTAGATCTATACGTTCTCAACATCCATACGATTTCACATAATATCGAATCTAAAGTTCCATTTTTGAAATCAACTTAAAATCGGCAAAACTATTCAACCCCTTCTAGTTTTCCACACTATCTAAATGAAGGTTCTTCCCATGGGTTTCCACTTACTAAATTTCTAGCTTTCTTTCCATTTTGCCTTTTAGCCTTCTTAGCACGTTTTTTTAGCATTAACACTTTTCACAGGACAATTGGCATCATTAGGCAAAACATTCATACCACATTCATGATTAGTAACAAAATTCAAGCAAACATCATTACAAGGTTTGAAAATAGTATCGAATTGAATTAATTCTGACGCCTAAGGCTAATACTAGAATCAACACGATTCGTTTTTATTCACATTTCAAACATAAAGTTCCTAGGTTGTTCTTCTACTCTTTTCAAAGGCACATTCTTAGCTTGCGAGGTCCTATCATTCCTTGTATTGTCTTGAGACTTTGACCTGCTTCCTTTAATGTCACTGATTACTCCTGTAGAGGGAATGGGAACATTAGTTGGCTTTACTACTCTTTGCTTCACCTGTTTAGATGTGCTGGGATCTGAACTACATGCAGGCACACTAAGGTTCACTTTCTTATCACTAGAATTACTAGGATTTGAACTTCTAGAGGGCACACTAGAGTTTGCTTTCTTAGCATTCACAGATCTGGAATCTGAACTACTTGAAGGCACACTAAGGTTCACATTCAACACATTGGGCATCGAAAGAATATCATACTTGGCACTAGGCATAGAACATGGAATCAAAGGATTAACTCTCTCACCTAATGACTTAGGGCATATTGTGATTAAGCATTCTAGGATTTTTTGAGATCGTTTGGCATATAAGCATGCATGCGCAATTGCATTATCATGTGGTTTCTCTAACTTATCCTCTTCAACAATCTCACGCAGACATTCTAGGCAATCCTTAAGGGATGAGAAGTATGTTTGAATAGCAAGTTTGTTATTCCTGAGATGAGGAGGGACATATTTCACAGACAAAGCATATTTGTTATCCATAGGTACCTTTGGTCCATCATTCCCCCCATTGGTCATTGGCATTTTCCCTTTTACCTGGCTCTTCAGATTCTCAATTTCCTTTTGCAATGAAGCTATTTGTTCGTTATTTTTGTTACGAGTGACCTTTATTGATTCAAATAACTCATTGAAATGACGTTTAACCTTTTCATTTTCTTCTAGAAAACTTTCGTTTTCTTGTTGTAATGTGTTTACTAAGTTTTGAAGATGAAACGTTTGGGAATTCTGAGAATCTAAAGGAGGAGGCATTTGGGAGCCAGTCACATTGTTCTTTTCACCCTTCAATTGAGAAATTTGGGCTTTCAAACTTTCTGATCGTGTTACAATGAGCTCGAATTTGTTCATCTCGTTTGTTTATTTGAAAAGCGCATCAAACTCGGAGCATCCGAGGATGTCTTGATATTTGAAGTTTTTACATTTTCTTTAAGATGTTGATATTTTAGTTGTAAATTAAAATGCTCAACCTCTAGCTTAGAAAAATGTTTAACCAAATTGTCGTGATCATCCAAATTCAATTTTCTCAATTAGTTTAGAATTAGTCTTTTCAAGCTCAATGACACGATCATGGGAGACTTTCAGCAATGATAATTAATGAAATTGAGAAGCATTAATGGAACAATTTGTAGCGTTGAAAACACATCTTGAGCAATACATTCGTAAATCATATTCTCATTCGGTGTATGCAAGTTCTTCCTTTCAATCTCATTGTATTTAATGCTCGCTCATAATCACTAACCTCAACTATCATTGCATCAAATTCCTTTTCCATTTCTTTAATGTCTGAATTCATTCCTTTTTAAGACTCTCAAAATGATCTTTTAGTTGTTTAAAGAAAGGCATGACTTCATTAAATAACATTCTTTTGTTTGCTCAAAACCCTTTCTCCTTGAGAATACCAATGGGTGTGATCCTTTTCTTGCAAGTTTTCTCAAAATCAACAAATAGTTGAAAGATAACATATTGACTAATTAAGGTCTTGCTTTTAGTGGCAATTTTTCTAGGAACAAGATGCATTGGTGTATTAGGAGGATACACAGTCGCTCTAGGCATTTTCCTAAGGGGAGGGTTGGTTTCAACAATATTTTCAGCTTTCTGCTTATCTAAGTCCATTTTCCAGAACACTTGTTCGGGAGTTAACAATGTCTGAGGCTTAAACTTGTTTAAGGCAATCCAATTCTCCTTTTTGTAATCATGGGGTGTGATAATTACTTTCTTTTCTTTACATCTTGGATCATCTAGTTTCTTGTTCATCTTTTCCCTAGTGACTTCATCAGATTTCTTATCTTCCTCTGAGCACTCAATGCAACTAGGTTTCGCCTCAGGTTTAAGGATTTCATTACCATCATAAATTACCTTATGTGCAATCCTCGCCTTTTAATGACCTCGGGATTAGGTTCCTTAACAAGAGCAATGCTATGTTTGTCGCTTAAGACTCTATGCTTAGTGATCATGTGAGATCGAATGGTGTTCCCTTGTATGTACAACTTGTTTTCAAGTTTGTTTTCAAAGTTTTCGATTAGAAAATCTTTCAAGAGTTTTGATTCCTTTGCATTAAATTCTTGCTTAAGCATTTTCACATTTTCTTGAAGTTTTGTTTTTGCTTAGCAGCTTTAGAAAGCTTTTCTTGCAACGAATTTAACTCTTGTTTTAATACCTCTTCTCTAAAATTACTTTTCTAAGATTATGCACGACTTGGTCATCCATTTCACGCTCACAAAGTGGTCAACTCAAACTTAGCTCGTTGTTCATAAATGGCAACCCGTTCTTTATAGGCATTCAGTTCAGAGACAATAGAATCATCAGGGGTACATGCAGTGAATTCATCAACGACATAGTCATCATTGACTGTAGAAGATGCATTACTTGGTACAGTCTTAGTTTCACTTTGTTTCACATATTGATCGTGTGGGACAACATTACTATTACCCATATTATCAATATCTGAGTCATAAGTCTCAATAGATTGTACTTCATTATGCATCTTTCGCACAACAATATCATCATATAGTTTTAATACCTCTGAGATGATTTTATCTTTGGATGGTCCAATTGGTGGTGAAGAAGAGACCTTAGGAGAGACCATTGGAGAAATGCTAGCCATGAAAATTGTTTGTGCAGAAGGTCCATCATCAACATCAGAATCGTATGCATCACAATCACCACTTGAAAGGCATTCGATGATTATGACCTATCTCTTGAATCCTACTGCTCATCAACATCAAGATCATAGGTTTTGGCATTTCCTTCAACAAGAAATAGTAACTCCTCTTCATCCAAAGTCGCTCCATTGTCTTGAGCTTGTACTAGCACATCTTATCCTGAAGTACTCAAAGATTTCGTGGACGTTTTGGAGATGTCGATTCCTTGCAATGTGTCCCTCACCACCACAGTTATAGCATTTGATTGGCTTAGCTTGACTTAGATTTCCATTCCTTCCCGATTCGATTTGCACCATAACCTCCACTGCTCCACCCTTTCTTTGATCAAACCGCTTTCTTGAACTGGGTCACCATAATTTTCCCATCTCGATCAAAGCATGATTGTGAAGATTGGAGGCGGTTCTAATCTCATTGTTGGTGTGAAGTTTGTTAGTGTGAGGTGAAAGTGTCCTGTTCTCTTTAACCATGAGTGCCAGTTGATTGATGAAATGTTCCATGACAGCATTAGCATCTGGTTGCTTGAACCTTGGATCAGGAATGAGTTTGTGATTACCATCTCCCGTGGGTACATCTTGAGAAGCTTTGGTGGTAATCCCAACATTTGTGTAAAAAGAAGTTGAGTCATTTGTTGAGCTTGTTTCTCCCTGAGCTTTGAACTGATCAAGAATCCTCTTTTCAAACATGGCATGTCTCTCATTTTGAAGAAGGAAGGCATAGAGTTGCTCATAATTCGTATTCTTCAATCCTTTAGTGAGCTTCACGAGTGACAAATTTGTGCCATTCGGGATTCATGTTTTTACAAACTTTGAGTTCAATTTGAATGTTAGGCATAGTCATTCGATGTTCCTCATGTCATTCACCGACTTATGAAATCTCACATAGTACTCATAGACACTCTCATCCGGTTTCATCTTGAAGTGCTCAAATTCATCATACATTGTGATTCTCGGTCTTCAACAGTTAGCTCGAACCCGAAAGAAGCATCTTGACATTATCCTATATGACTTTTGCCTCGGTATTGTGATTGATAAGCTTGTAGATGTCTTTGGTAGACCTTGCAATATAATGTTAGAAGCTCGGATATATGCATCGAATCTCTTTTCTCCTTATCATCAAGCTCATCATACATCTTTGGTCCATCCATTCCGTAAATCGTAGTTCCATCTTGATGAGTATCAAGTACATCTCTAGTAGTCTCAACTCGGTAAGGTCCTTCATCAATGGATTTGAGAATGTTAACCCCATTTTCTTTTCCAAGACAATACAATCGATTCGTTGAGCCCAAGAGTCATAGTCATTTCTATCAAGCATGGGTGGATCGAGTATCCGAGCCTTGCTTGAACATCCTCGGCAGCAATGGAGATGATAGTAGGAGCGTTGGTAGACATGTTAACAGATTACATGGGATTTTATAACTCTATGATTAAACCGGGAAATAGATTCTTTCACAGGATTTTACTAAATCAAGAGAAAACCGTATATAAAAAATCACCCAAGTCGCTAGGAAATCTTGAACCAAGTCGCTAACTACTAAGTCGCTATGATCCCAAGTCGCTATAATCCCAAGTCGTTATTACACAGTCAAGTCGCTATATAAAAAAATCGCTAAGATTCAAGTCGCTAGGAAAATTTTGACAGCAATTCGCTAAGATCCAAGTCGCTAATGAGTCAAGTCGCTAAATAGCAACTCGCTATGCACCAAATCGCTAACGAACACAAGTACAAGTCGCTAACTTCCACCAAGTCACTACCCGTAGTGGAGAATCCACTAATGTACTGTTTGTCGGCTTGTTCGACTAGACAAGTCGCTAAGCCTAAATCGCTACCTCACTAAATCTGAACTTTCGCTACCAAATTGTAAAACAAGTCGCTAGCAAGAAAAGCACTCCATAGGTCAAGTCGCTAGCAAGAAAAATTCACAAACTTCACTTTTCAATCCAAAACAACCCAACCATGATGATTCAAGCTTACCAAATCAAAACCTAAACACTTGTGATGATTCTAAACACAAAAGTACTAACAAAATCCAAGCTTTAACACAAGAAATCAACCAAATGATGCAAAACCACTAAACTTTTCAAGCTCAAAACCACCTAAAACCACTAGAAACCAAAGATATGTAAGAGATGATCTAACCATGGCTCTTGATACCAATTGTAGGATATTGGATTTCACATACACATCAAACCATAACACAAAGTGGGCGTATAAAGGTGAGTTCTAGAGAGAAAGTTAGAGGTTTAGGGAACTTTAGAGAGAAAGAAAATTCTTATTATGAGTCGCAACTCTCTACCTTGGAAGGTAGAGAGTATTTATAGTCTTACAATAAACGCCACACAACGGGTTGTGGATCGTGCATCTGATGGGTAAAGACCGTCCGTCCTCCACGGTGTTACTTAACTAAATACTACTTAGCATAAATGAACTACGACTACGAGCTTTCTAACGATTACGTATACTTGAGGTGACCGACTCTTTAATACCTGGAATTTCTAATTCCTAACAATTCTAGAACTTGTTTTGTGATGCATTCCGAGATAGCTAGTGATACTACACTTGTGTAGTTAGGAATAATTAAATGAAAAGAGGCATTAGGATAACCCTTGTTTGAAACCTATATTATAATTACTTCTTCCACATCAGTTGAGTAATTACCCCACACCCTTGCGATGTACTCATTATTAGTACATGATACCCTTAGTTAACCCCTTAGAGCCTATCCTTTTTGCGGTTCTCGTGATGTATCGGTTTTCCAGAATATCAATGAACAACATTGTTTACAATCCTCCCCCAAATGTACACCCAAATCGCCTTAGCGTACCTTGTATGCACTCATCTTTAGTGCATCATTGTTTTCATTGCTTAACCCTTAGTTCAAATATCTAGTTACTTGCATGGTTGCTAAGTCGAGTCATATCTTTTGTGCACAGTTTTGGGACGATTGGGACTCATGGGTAAAAGTAAATTTTATGGAGTAACGGGAAAGAACGATAAATTCAAATTCCCTTTGTCTACGTAATTAAATACTCCAAGTGTTTTGATCTTTTCAAATCGGGTCAATTAGTGTTAGAGAAATAAAAACTCAAGTGTACGGATGCTCCTATAAATCCCTTATATTTTGATGTTATCGTAGAGGATGGTAGAGTAAAAAGGTATGAAGGAAAAAAAAGAGAAAAAAGAGAAAAAAAATAGTGTTAAAAAAATGGAATGAAAAATGAAGAAAAATATACGGGCTACCATCCTACATCTATCTTTTTGTTTATGTTTTTAAATTTATGTTTGTTTTGTTTCAAGTTATCTAGAGTTAGTAAGTCGAGTCTTGGCTTAGCAACGCCACAATTTGCATGCTTGTAACATAAGATTTTTGACTTGCCACCACTAAATATCCCATATCCAACAAAACCCTTTGTTTCCCTACCGTAAGCCTAACGTTACAAACCTTGTAAAGACCTCTTAGATACTTGTTCCTATGTGCTTACGCCAAAGCGGTGGAGGTTTGATCTATTCTCAAGCTTATGGTAATCTATGTACTATGCCAGGTAATGAGTGTTTATCTTTCATTTGCATTTATTATATTTCATATAAACTCGAGAGATGAGAGAATCCAAACACCCCTTATGAGGTGATAGTATATAATTTTCGTGCTTGTTTTGACTATTGTGGCGCTTTTACTTATTATGAACTATTTTAAACCAATGCTTCATGCCCCCTAACTTATAAATTGATTGGTCAAAAGCACATTTGCTTGAGGACAAGCAAATACCAAGTGTAAGGATATTTGATAAGGATTTAAAGCGCACGCTTTAGGGGTCATTTAAGCCCTAAATCGACCAATTTTATATCCACCGCTTAATTTCGTTCCTTTTCACTTTTTAGGTCTTTTGGAAGCAAAATCTGGAATGGAGCGATTTGGACGAAAAGGAGCAAATACATGAAGAAAATGGCAAAGTCAAGATCAAGAAAGGAAGTCGATCAATGATGACTCTACGACATCCCAACCAAAGGCGGCGCCCGTCTGTTAGGTCACCATAATATAACACAAGTAACAATATGTAAGAAATAAGATGAAGATAGATTGGATGAACACTACACACAAATACACGTATGAATATATGAAGAGTTATGCGTATGATATTAGTGAAAGTGAACAACCAACCTTCCAAGGAAGGTTTACAAGTGTTTATATAGGGAAGGGAGCTAGGGCAACATGTATAGTCCCTTCATTCTTTATTGGGCTTGGGCCAAGGCTTATGGGCTTTCTACATAAGCCTTCCTATTAATAACTAACATAAAAGCCTAGTTTAAGCAACCTATTACATGTTAATTACTAACACTTGAAATGCAAGTTAGGAGTGATTCCAACAATCTCCCCCTAAGTGTTGGTAATAAATAAATGACTCCAGCAATCTTGGATAAGTTGTTGGTGTTGATGTAATAGCAGTTGCTCTGTCGTCTTCTGACATTCCTCTTTCTTGTGAGAAAAAGCGCCTTGATTCCAACAATCTCCCCAGTGTGAGGATCTTGTTTCTTTTGAAGTTTTCAGCTTTGACGTCTTCATAATTTTTGTTCTTTGTTCATTGTTCAGGTGTGGATATGGTGATGTTATGTTGTTGTAGTCTGCATCAGGTACACTTCATTGCTCAGGTGTCTCCACGTCCTTCTCCAACATGCTCAAACGCTCTTTGATGTTGGATTACAGTTGTAGTTCTCTTAGTCTTTAAACTTTGTAGATTCTTTGGCTTTGAAGAAGAATCATTCTGACTTTTGTGTTGCCTTTCGAGAGAACTTCAAATTGTGTTTGTTATTGGTATGAGCATGTGGAGAATCAGCACGATCATCTTCCAGGAGCATCCATAAGAAGAAAACATAAGAATGGGTTAGTGATAAACACTAATCGATCACTGTGGTCGTTTCTTAGAGAATTGACCACTACGATTGTTCTTCTGATGAATGTCTTGATTCCATTCACCTTGGTTGGGCGAATCAGTCGTCCAAATCCCATAAGGGACAGTTGGCATTCCAATGAACGAGTTCAAGTAATGACCCACATCTTCAGGACTCGATTCTTGAAAGGAATCTCCTTCTTGGGATTTCCAACACTTACAATTTCGAACTTCGAGTGTGTTAACAACATAGTGAGAAAACACATCTCTAATTCTAGCAAAGGCTTTTCCTGAAATGGTGTCCCTCAAGTAGGATAACACGATGTACCAAGTACACTCTGATTCGGTGTGTTCGAGGTACAAGCATCACCTCACGATCAGACCGTTTGAGACAAAACTAAGCGTAACCCACAAGGAGTTACCAAAGCGACTCTCTGTATCGTTGTTTGATGTCGACCTTGGCGAGAGTTTCCATTCAATCATCGAGGATCACAATTGTGAACCCCTTATAAATGTTCTCGACGATTGCTAAGATCGTGTAGGACTTTAGAATTGTATCACTTGCGTCCTTAATGTTGAAGCGACAAGTGATGAAATGTCAAGTGTTCCTAAGAGATCTTTTGATGAATCTCGTGGCTCTAGACTCAATAGTGCGCTTTGGCTTTCCCGAGCGAAGACTGGGAGAGGGTCTCCTTCTTCAATACCAAAGAATCTCTAAGAGAGAGCCGATAGTTTACGAGGGTTCCACGTGAGAATGAAACAAGCTTCTATTGAGAGAAACTTGAGTGGCTAAGAAGGTTTAGTGCACAATCCTTTGGGTCCATGACGACTTTAATCTTCAATGGGGTGTCATCTAATGACAACCAAGAGTATATGTATTGAACACGGTGTACGCCTAAGTTGAATAATTTGGAGGCTATTTCTTCACCATTTTCTTTACATTTCTTTTAATTCTTCAACTCCTTCTTTCTCCGATTCTCATTTTCTCCTTTTATAATCATACCTAAGGACTTCTAAATTCTAACCATTGGTGGTGTCCTTGGGTAGATCCTTCCCGCTACGAAGATCATAGACGAGTTATTCCTAACCTTAGTGACCTTATAACTCCATAACTATCTGCGTTGCCATAAAACCATTTTCTCGAAAATCTCTCAAAGTGTTTATGAGTGAAAACATTTTGTAACACTTTGAGAGTTTTGTATTTTCAAAAATACTCCCCCTCCACACGTGCTCAAGTGTTTTGACATAAATATGCACAGTGAGGGTAGAGCTCGCACTTTTGAATTGATCGACTCAAGATAGACAATTCCCCGCGAGACACGGTTACGTTGCATAGTTAAAGAGTTTCATTTCAGCTTTTAGGTGACAACTAGCTCTAATAACTACCTTGAAGGTGTGGACAAACCTCGAAAGGTTGTCAAACCCGTCAAAGTTCATATCTATTAGGAGTTTCTTGAAAAGGTACAATCTACTCGGATAAGTCTTGGAAGACAAATCTTTTCGATGTATGACAGTTCAGATCTTGTCAATTCATGGGTTAAGTCTTAGCACACGAAGATTCCATCATATTTACAACATATTTGTATCACACAATTTTCTCCCCAAAAATGGCATATTAATGTTATTTTGATGAAATTTTGATATCGAATATGACCATTTTAGTTTTGTGGGAAGATTTCCACGATGAACTTTTGTGAACAAATATTTTTAGCAAATACTCCCCTCAACAAGTGATATTAACTTTTGAGGTTTTGGCTATAAGGGAAGTACTTGTTCTTTTGAGCAAAACTTTGAAAAGTGAAAGTTTTGATAAGTTTTACTCAAAAGTACGAAGCTTTCGCTCCTTTTATAGGATTGTGGCACTGAAGCGTACCATAGGGTCCTTTCATTAGACGTTCGGGTTGTACACTGTTATGTGTGCACAAGCCATCATGAATAAATGATGTAATATGCATAAATTGGATTAACTTCCCCCCAATTCATGTTGCATGTCTTTAGAAGCTTTTCCGTACACTTCTTTTTGGTGAAGTTTCTGAATCAGCTTCCCCCCAAACTGACAACCGTCTTCAGCAGATTTAAAACTTTGATGTAGTAGACACGTCTTATAACTTTTGAAGTTTTAAGTGTGCAGCGGAATTTGTAGATGAGCAGTGAACCACACCAATAGAATCTGTCTAGTCACGTAATTACAGTTGTACACAATGCGGAAAATCCGTTCGGGGGTTAACATGCAAGAAATCAACAAAATCTTCTCACGTATGTAGATGCTTTACACCAAACAAACCACGAAAGACGAAATGAAACGACTTCCCCCTGAATGTTGTGGTCTATCGGAATAATAATCACTTGTGAATATGCAGTTACTCGATAAAGTGACCTTGTGTGAGGCATCATAACATCCTATTTAGGTAACTTCACACAAGATATCACTGTGAAAGTGAGACGATAACACCAAAGTAAGAAATTTGAACCACAGATCGTCTCATTTCTTCCCCCTAATTGAAGAAATTCAAGAAAGGACAGGGTTTTCGCAAAAGACATCAAATAAGCAATGACCAAACAAACACCACCTATACTCTCTTCCCCCCGATTTTTCCAATGAATCAGAATCATACACCACGTATGTTGATGATGAATTGGAGACAGCGAAACCATGTATAAGGAGACAGCGAAACCATGTATGTCTAAATAATCGAACAAGTGTGAAGTACCCTAAATATCACGTGAGAATCAACTGCTGATAAAACTTCTCCGTTCATAATGTTGATCAGCAGCTGTGCCATTGTTGTTTGAAACAGTTTGATCTTCTATTATCGGAGATTCGATTGGAGATGCATCAACAGAAACAGTTGTGGTTGTAGTTTCATGGTGTATCTAAATTAGAATATGATCAGGTTGTGCAACGGAAACATTTGATACATCTGAAGCACAACTTTCGAACGAATCTTTAAACAGTGGAGGAAACAAAGTTTCCAATTCTTGACGATTAAGTACAATGGTGGTGCAGCTGATGGATCATTACATTTTAGACGGTGATAAACGGGTCCGAAACTGAATTATTTCGAAGCCATAGCTGTTGTACCTGCGTAGAATGTAGGAGGGGGCAAGATAGAAAAAACATGGATCCCCAAGTGTAACTGGGTTCCAGATGTTAGAAGAATAAAGTTGCAGTGTCAATTAACTTCTTGACACCAGAACATGCAATTTTGATGATTTCCTTTCCTGCCTCAGGGATGGATGTTGTGGATTTCACACTTGTTTTGGTGTAACTACTTAGTATCTTGCCTATAGGAATCCACCTAAGACCAACAGTTTTGAAAACTCTACCCGTTGGTATCCATCTAAGGTTAGATCTAGGGGATGTTGAAACTTCTTTTGGGAAGAGTCTGTGTCCTATATTGATCCACCTATTAGGTTTCTGAATTTTGTCTTTTAGATCAACGGGTTTATTTCTAACTGTCTGTTGAGTACACTTAGGTTTTGGTTTGCTACTACAAGCAGTGTTCTGCAACACACTAGAAGGCATCACACGAGGTCGTGAACCTAAGATTCCATCCTTTAGAGTAGTGCCCTTTTCCTAGCCTTTTCTAGATCATAGTTCTTGTGCAAGTCATTTGTATCATATGAATTTTGAATTTTGATGCTCGGTTTAGACATTGTTTTCGAAATAATCCTAGACTGTCCAGGTGCAACTACTTGTTGAGGTTTAACAGAAAGAGGTATAACAGAAACAAAAGCATTTTTCTTAGCCCAGGAACGTGGAGTGACTGGTTTTGACAAATGATTATTCTCAACAACTTGGGAGGCATGATACACGTACAACGCGCGTTCGGGGTCAAAGGAACTTCCTTTTTGTCGAGCAAGTTTTTCAACACCCTAGGAAGTGAACCTAATCGTTGTAGTGTAGTATTAGGGTAAGCCTCGAGAATTGATATCGTTCTCTAGGGGAATAGGAATGCTAGTGAGAAGTTACTACGCTAAGGTTGGGGTTGAGGAAGATTATTTTTTATCTTTTTATTTTTTTAGAAATTGAAAGGTACGAATCTCGGGGTATTGGATTTGGGGGGTTGGTATTTCTACCGATTACTCTACTTATCTAATTATCTAATCTAAGGTGAGTGTCGTCTATGTCTATTGTTGTGTGCTCTTATGATGATTAAATATGTGTTTACTTAGATATTATTACTCCCTAGTTATCTCCTATTGATGGTTGAATTGTCATGTACTTATTCTTAATGCGTTGTGTTTTCCAAGGTCATAGGGTATGCGTTTATCCCTAACTCTTTGAAGCTACCTAAGGTTAATGACTACAAAATCTCTAGGATTCATAAACTTAACACTAAGGTTATCTTTGGATATTTAGCCTACAATTCCACTAGTAACTATAAGCTAAGGTTCAACAAAGATTACTCAAGCATTAATAACACAACGGATGACCTAACGCAATACTAGGTCAATCATAATTAAGATAAGAAACAACCAATCAATATTCAATACCTAGGTTTCATAGATCTAAGGAAACACACAAGTAAATTAGCCGGACATGGAAAACATGCAAGCATACACACAAACAATTGAAGACATGATTGAATTAATGAAGTAAAACACTTATCTTGTTGTAAAATAGGTGTGGAACCCTAAGATCTCGCCAAGACAAGCCTTGGTTCGGTTTAGGTTTTACTCCACAAAACTACTCTCTCAAATACTGAAAATTGAATTCTATATATAGAGTTACAATATGCTACTTGTGACAACTCGTAATTTCAGGTTATTTTACCAACTTTGAAAATTTCACTATTCATCTCGGGAATTTACTATTCATCGGTTACTATTCATCATTTTACTATTCATCATTTTTGAACTCAATTTGATATTTTGAGAGTGTATTTCAAAATTTTACTATTCACAAAACACTATTCATTCCCGGAGAAAAATCACTATTCATGATTCACTATTAATCATTTTTCGTAAACTAGGTTTACGAGTGTCAAAATTCGTGTAACCGTAAGGGTTTAGCTGCAAATTCATGAAAAATCATTGAGAACATTTCGTATAGATTAGAGTTAGTCTACATATCATCAGTAACATCATCATCATCATATTAGTTCATGCATGGGTTTGCATATTTCATTAACGTATATTTTCTTATTAAATAAACGCTATCGCATAATCATTTATTTTGAATATTTGATCCGACACTTCCAAAAATATCCTACTATATTTTTATACTCATTTTAAGACTATAAAATTATATTATTAGTTTACCGATGTTTTGAATTTATTTTGTATATAAATTGTTATATATATATATTCTGACGGTTTTCAGAATTCAACTCGATAATTATTATTTCACTCAATTCTTGTGAGAAATGTATTTTTATAATTTTTACGACTTCGATATATTTTATTTTGTTCCGTTAAAATCGATTTCTAGTTAACGCTACACTAAATACCTAATTATATTTACTTAATACGCAATATACTTAACAAATAATACATTTACTTATCAAAATTACCCAAACCCTCCCCATTTTTGTCCTTGGCCGGCCACCCCTTAGTTGCTATGGTAAAAATAAATATCTCTAATCTTACTAGCTTGTACACATACTCCATATTAGACTAGATATTTGCAACTACTAGATATTATCATCTAATACACATAGTAAAACACATTCAAAGGTGAAAGTAAAAGAAAACTCTCCCAAACTCCTCTTCATATTCGGCCAAGGCAAGAAAAACAAGAGGAAACATAAAATTTTCAAGATCGAGTGATTAACAACACTAGTATACTTCTCTTTTAAGGTTTTGCAATAAAAACCTATGAGTATTTAGGAAACCTAGTTACTTAAACCTCATCATATAACTAGTAAGCTTTTTATGATCTTTACTAATCTTTCATAATCATTCTTGAGCTATTTTTATTATCCTAGTAGAAAAGCATGCAAGTATTATATGATTCATACCACTTTTAATTGTTTTTATTACTTATTATAAGTTTTATTCATCCTATAATTAATCCCTTGAAACATATCATTGTTGATAATTTTTAGGAATCCATGACACCCTAAGAAGGTGTATGGTAGGTTTAGAATAGATTTGTTGTTGATTTGAAGTGATTGAAACAAGTATTACGCAAGAAAAATCATTTTCGACAACTTTAGATTGTGGTCTGATCGTTTTTGTAAGATCTGGAAATTTCGACAGGTCATGGATTATTTTGGGCTAGATATTCAGAAAATATACTTTAAAACGAAACCGTGGTCACTTGAACGGGTTAAAACGGGTTTATAACGAAGAAGTTACGTTATTTTCAAGTTTAACGACGAAAACTAATTTTCTGAAAAATGGTAAGCTGTTAAGGGTTATTTTAAGGGAAAAATAAGTTTTAAACATTGTCTAAATGAGTCGATTTATCAAAAATATACTAGTATACATTAACACGAATCTAAAGATATATAAAACGTAGAAAACGGACTTATAACGACTAAGTTATACGCGTTTTAAATATGGATATCGTAACTATTTTTCACAAGTAATAACTCTTACATATTTTTACTAGACCAACATGGTTATCGCAAGTGACCGTGTTTGGAGCCATTTTTCATATCGATAGAATACTTTTGAGAAAACGATGTCTTCTAGTAAAAGTGAGTTCGCCTATTCTATTTTCCAAAATGTTCAACCGTTTGTCAAGCGAAGCTATAATGAATAATTTACGAGCACTCAAAGTTAGCCATTTTCATGAATTGTCAAAGTGTATTATTTTGCGACGAAAAACTATAATTTCATAATAAATCACTAAATGACTATCGTAGGATATCATTTCAACGTAAGTAATTGTAAAGTAATTTATAACTTGACAAGACGTTACAAACTTATTTTTTCGACGATAAACTTTATTTTCTAAAATGCACAAGTGGTATGGATATCATATGAGTTGCATGTATAACATTACATCATGACTTACATTAGATCATATCATTCATAATAGGTCGCGGTTAGAGATTGCGCCACATTTCAGTGTACTCACTTTTGCCATCACATCATTGTACCAAGTGAGTTTTCATAGCCCCGTCTTTCATGTTTATAATTTATTTCAAACCTACGGGGGAGAATACATTGCACATCATTTTTATTACGATACCAAGTATATCAAATTCATTACATTGCTTAAGTTACCTCATTGCCAATTGAATGTCCCTATATCATAATCATGAACCGTTAATTACTGGGTAAGCAAGGGTGAGTGAATAGATCTATTGAGGGTGACTCCTCCATCCGGGTTGGTGGATTCCAACTCGTCAAACGGATGCATTTCATTTAATATCGAATTTGAGTTGTTTGGCAAAACACTCTTGAAGCGAACATCATGATCGATCTAGCTTGATGTCATGTGCTTATAGCAATTGTAACATTTTATGTGACATATTTGTCATACATGGCCTATACTTGTGGTAGTCATATAAAACATTTACATAAACTCTATGAACTCACTCAACCTTTGTGTTGACACTTTTAGTAATGTATTTTCTGGTATCTAAAGCATATACTTCATGGCATGCATGTGGACTTATCATAGAGTTGCGGTGACGACGCGTCTCACATGGGATTTATGCACTTTAAAAACATCGTTTGGTTTGTAACAAACTTATTTCCGCAAATGTTGACTACCTTTTGGGACCTATCTTTTGTAACTCTGAATGCTTTTAATTTATCAAACGATGTGTTTTCAAACGACACTTTAGGTCGCTCAATATAATCAGAATCGTGATGCTATGACGGTCATCCCCAGAATTCCATTTCACGCAAAAATGTAATTTGGGGTGTGACGAGGCGTCACTCTTTAATTGTGACGCCGTCGGTCGCCGTCATTAGAGTTTTGTCTTGGCCACGTCAACTCTGTGGCGCCACCTTATGCTCGCGATTGTCGGCTTCAACCCTCGGCCGTGGATCAAATCCAGGCCGTCTCGAGTTTGACACCCTACTCTTTTAAAACCCGATGCGTCACTTGTAAATAGCAATTTTCTCCGAGTCGTCTCAAGGTGTGTCATGACGCGCCGCAATTAAGCCGTGACGCGTCCCTTCAATTCCAAAGACTTGAGTGTCTCGATTCTTGACTTTGGCCATTTTCTTCAGATATTCGCCTTTTCGCCGTAATAAGTGTCATTCCAACAATTTGCCTTCAAGAGACCTAAAAAGTGAAAAGGAACGAAATTAAGTAGTAACGGATACAAAAGTGATCAATTGAGGGCTTAAATGACCCCTCAAAAGTGTACCTTTTAAATCCTTATCAAATATCCCTACACTTGATATTTGCTTGTCCTCAAGCAAATGTGCTTTTAACCAATTAATTTATAAGTTAGGGGTCATGAAGCATTAGTTTAGAACAATTCACAACACATATAAGCCCCAAAAAAGTCATAACAAGCACGGAAATTACATACTAGCATCTCACAAGTGGTGTTTGGATACTCTCATCTCTCGGGTGTATATGAATTATATCAAGTCGGAAATGGAAGATAAACACTCATTAACCGGTCCTAGTACATAGATTACCATAGGCTTGAGACTAGATCAAACCTCTATCGCTTTGGCGTAAGCACCTAGGAAAAACTATCCAAGAGGTCTTTTAAAAGGGTTGTAACGTTAGGCTTACGGTAGGGAAACAAAGGGTTTGGTGGGATAGGCGATTTAGGGGTGGCAAGTCAAAACTCTTTATGTTACAAGCATGAGAAGAATGGTGTTGCTAAGCCAAGACTCGACACTCTAAACTCTAGATAAATTGAAACAAACGGACATAAATTTAAAGATAGATGTAGGATGGTAGCCTGTATGGTTTTTTTTGATACACTTTTACTCTACCATCCTCTACGATAACATCAAAATAATAGGGATTTATAGGCACATCCCTACACTTGAGTTTTTATTATTCTAACACTAATTTGACCCGAATTGAAAATATCAAAACACTTGGAGTACATTATTACGCAAATAAAGGGAATTTGAATTTAACGTTCCTTCCCGCATTTCATAAAATTTAACTTTTCCCATGAGTCCCAATCGTCCCAAAACTGTGTACAAAGGATATGAATCGACTTAGCAACTTATGCACGCAACTAGATAATTGAACTAAGGGTTTAGTATGATAACAATAATGCACTAAAAGTGAGTGCATACAAGGTAGGCTAAGGCGATTTGGGTGTACATCTGGGGGTGGATTGTAAACAATGCTCTTCATTGATATTCTGGAAAACCGAAACATCACGAGAACCGCGAAAAGGATAGGGTCGTGAGGGGTTAACTAGGGTATCGTGTACTAAAGATGAGTACAACGCAGGGTATGGGGAATTACTCAACCGATGTGGAAGAAGTAATTATATTACGGTATCAAACAAGGGTTATCCTAATGCCTCTTATCATTTAGTTATTCCTAACTACACAAGTGTAGTCTTACTAGCGATCTTGGAATGCATCACAAAACAAGTTCTAGAATCTATTATACTACCGGTACACACTCGAAGCATTAAAGTGGAATGCTTTAATTCCTACAAATCTAAGGGCGATCCTCACATTTTGGGTGGAATTTAAGTGGTAAAGGGTTTTGTGCTAGTCATATAACTTCCTATCCATGAGACGCTTTATTAAGACTAATGGCCCACTCCTACATGTCATGAAAATTTTTAAACTTGGTGTCAAAATTACCCTAACCGATATTTATCATGGTTTATTACACAAATAAAATTAGACAAGGCAAATAGTCAAGGATAAGCATAGTTTCAAAGTTCCCGCTTTATTTTCCTCCCACACTTAAACCGAACATTGTCCCCAATGTTCCCGAAAGTATCAAAGTTATGTTAATGGAAGGTAATTAAAATGAAAGAAACTAATACTCCCCGATTAGCTCGGTAGGATCAGTGTGAAGTAGTGGTTAAATCTTTTCCAAGAAGAATGTATGCGTGAAAAGCTCCTTCCAATCTTTTGTATTTTCTTCTTGATAAATAAAACCTGCACACTTTAAGAAATAAAACGAAACCTTCACGTAAAATTGGCGATAACAATATATATATGACTCTACTAAACTAGGATATAATGCTTGTGGAATGGATGTTTACTGATTTTCTAGAAAATTAAGACCGGAAAATTCCAAAAGTTTATAAGTAGCTCGAAAACGAGAAAAGTAGTAAGCATTTCTACTCCTCTTGACGCCGTCAAAGTTATCCCGATGTAAACCGGTCTGTGATTTTCGGAAAAATTCGAAAATTTATATCTTTAGAATCAAAAATTCATGCAAAACATCCATTATGACTCGATACAAGCATTTGACTCACACATATATATCTTTTCAATAGTCGTAATTCTCATGTTCACGTTCTTTTAAAAACATGTGTAATCTTCCCTACACTTATCCCTTTTGTAAAATACCTTTATATGTAATTAAGATGAGGTTAAAGACAAAATAAAGCATTTTCACAAATTCAAACATGAGAACATACAATAATGAAAAGATATATTACACAAATAAAAATGAAAAACAAATACACATGCGTTGCCTCCCAAGAAGCGGTCGTTTTTGTTCGAGTCACGAGCTTGACTCTACCCTTATTTAACGTATAAAGGGGAAGTTTTTCCTACACTTATGCTTAAGTGCAGGTGATAGTACGTGAGGAGAGTGTGATGGGTGATTTATATGCTCAAAGGAGTGTGCTCCATTCATTATAACCTTACCTAATTCTATTGGTGTAGCGGGTGAATCAAATCTCTCTCATAAAAATGGATCATCTTCTATCAACTTCAAAAGATTCTTAGTTAAGGATCCATCTTGACCTAATAAACCCAGTTTAAACCCATAATGTTTCTTGTTATCAACCATGAATGGGTGATATAAGTGTGTAAGGTCATGGGTTACTCCTATATTAGCTTCCACTCTACATGGCCTAGAGTCTACCACCTTTATCAAGCAATTACCCGAACTATTTATTTTGATGGGTGGATTGGGGCCTAATTCAATTCAAAGATTCACATCTAAAGACAGAAAATTGGGTAAGATTTTTGGTTGAGGCTCCGGTTCATCAAAATTAGGAACTTCCCTAGGACTAAGAGAGAGGTCATGACAACAAGCATCTAAACCTACATTCTCTAGTGGCGTTTGATCTAAAGGTTCTATATCAATCGGGGTTCCTATAGTCTCTTCTACTTCTTCTGGGTAAGTTATAGGCGATGTGTGTTCCTCAAGTGATGGTAGGGCTTGTGGGCTTAGAGTTTCCACCTCATTCTCCATTATATCTAGATCTCCTAAATATTCATCATGTGTTTTAGTATGATCTAACCCAAATACACTCCTAAGTATCTCAAATCCTTCTTTAGCTATTTCAAATTCTTGGTCCGATTCATAAGAATCATTCTCAAAAATTTGATCACTATGTTCTATTTGCCTAAAGGATTCCTCACGCGTGTCATATGTTTTGGTGAAATCTATCCCACGATGCAACTAGGTAGTTCAACTATAACCATATCACAATCTTGTTCGGGTTTAGGTTCCATGTTCTTAAAAACTAGGTCTTTTGATCATGATGCCTAAGGTTGGATAAATCCTCCTTATCCATTTCCTCAAGTTATGACAACCGATGGTTTATGCTTAGGAGGCTTTTCTCAAAAAATAATTCGTAGGTCTCACTAAAAGGATTTTATTCTAACAATGATCGTTGAATAGAAGCCACAAGCACAAAATTTATCAAACCGCCCAACCTTACACCCGTCTCCTTTGGATATCTCTAAGATCACTCACAAATTCATTAGAACAATAAAAGCAATCCAATCTGCGAAATTCAATTGTTCCTCATTTGGTAATGATTCAAATGCAACTTCACTTGCCATAGCGACAAATGAAAAGGGTTTTCTGAACACGAGCACAAAGAAGGGGATAGACTACAAGGAAGCTAAAATGAGAAAACCTTACTTGATAGGAATCAAGTAAGGAAACCTAAACGAGATAGAAATCTAACTAGCTATTCTATTCCCGGTGCGCGCCTAAAACTTGATACGCTGATACAACGCTGTTCGGGGTCAAAGGAACTTCCTTTCGTCGAGCAAGTTTTCATCACCCTAAAGCGATGAACCTAATCGTTGTAGTGTAGTATTAGGGTAAGCCTCGGAATTGATATCGTTCTCAGGGAATAGGAATGCTAGTGAGAAGTTACTACGCTAAGGTTGGGGTTGAGGAAGATTATTTTTTATCTATTTATATTTTTTTTAGAAATTGAAAGGAAAGAATCTCGGGGTATTGGATTTGGGGGGTTGGTATTTCTACCGATTACTCTACATATCTAATTATCTAATCTAAAGTGAGTGTAGTCTATGTCTATTGTTGTGTGCTCTTATGATGATTAAAAATGTGTTTACTTAGATATTATTACTCCCTAGTTATCTCCTATTGATGGTTGAATTGTCACGCCCTTATTCTTAACGTTGTGTTTTCTAAGGTCGTAGGTATGCGTTATCCCTAACTCTTTGAAGCTACCTAAGGTTAATGACTACGGAATCTCTAGGATTCATAAATTTAACACTAAGGTTATCTTTGGATATTTAGCCTACAATTCCACTAGTAACTATAAGCTAAGGTTCAACAAAGATTAATCAAGCATTAATAACACAACGGATGACCTAACACAATACTAGGTCAATCACAATTAAGATAAGAGACAACCAATCAATATTCAATACCTAGGTTTCATTGATCTAAGCAAACACACATGTAAATTAGCCGGACATGGAAAATATGCAAGCATACACACAAACAATTGAAGACATGATTGAATTAATGAAGTAAAACACTTATCTTGTTGTAAAATAGGGTATGGAACCCTAAGATATCGCCCAAGACAGCCTTGGTTCGGTTTAGGTTTTACCCACAAAACTACCTCTCAAATCTCGAAAATTTGAATTCTATATATAGAGTTACAATATGCGACGATCGCCTCTTTAATTGTGGCGTCGCTTGGTCGCCATCATTAGGGTTTCGTCTTGGCCACGTCAACTCGTGACGGCCACCTTATGCTCGTGTTTGTCGGCTTCAACCTCTCGACGCCGTCAGATCAAATCTAGGCCGTGCGAGTTGTGACGCCTACTCTTTTAAAACCGATCGTCGTCACTTGTAAAATAGCAATTTGCTCTCGAGTCGTCTCAAAGGTGTCGCGACGGGTCGTAATTAATCCGTGACACCGTCCCCTTCAATTCCAGGAGCTTGAGTGTCTCGATTCTTGACTTTGGCCATTTTCTTCGTATATTCGCCTTTTCGTCGAATAAGTGTCATTCCGACAATTTGCCTTCAAGAGACCTAAAAGCGAAAAGGAATGAAATTAAGTAGTAACGGATACAAAAGTGATCAATTAAGGGCTAAAATGACCCCTCAAAAGTGTACCTTTTAAATCCTTATCAAGGCAAACTGTGGTTTTGAATATTTTGAACGTTCAGATTTAAATGCAGTTGGTTGTCTAACTACTGATTGGTTTCTGAAAGGTTGTAGAGACAATTTCCCCAAGATTATTGGTTTTGAAAAATTAGTATCCTCACTCTTGTCAGTTAATCTTCTCAGTTTGTTTTGTAAAGAAACATGTGCAAGTCCCTCTGCTTGAATTTGAGCCTTTAAATGCTCATTTTCTTTTACTAATGTATCCACACGATTACTTTGCATTTTAAGTTCAGAGAGGTGCAATGTGCCTCTAGTTTTGAAAAATCTTTTGAAACCGAGCAATGGTCTGTTTGAGAAAATATTTTCGATTCAAGAGTTTGGTTTGACGTTTGATTGCTTTATTTTCGAAAGAAGATGTTATTTGGACAATTTTCAACAAATGGTCAACTCTCCTTCATTTCGAATTGAGTTGCTCGGTTTGTTGTATCGCATTTACAGCAAAATATGATCAACGATGATTGTACCTCAACCATCTGTTATGTGTCCGTGTCATAGGTGGGTACGATATCTTCCTCAACCATTTGTTCTTTGTCAAAGTTGGGCTCGTGTCATAGTTGGGTATGATGTCCACAGCTTAACATCAATATCGCCCCTGTCTGTTGTTGTCATCCCGCTTTTACGATTACGCCCCCTTGCTTATCATGACAACCAAATTAGCCTCAATACTTTAGCCATATTAACTTCCTCTTCTAGAATCGCAACTCGCTCATTTACTCTATTGACATGCACTTTTCAGGAAGTACTCTTTCAGCGATTGTTTTCTCAATAGCTTCCATGTGTTGGAGCAATATATCTTTGAAATTTTGAGTCTGCATTTGAGTGAACGCTAAGAAATACTTATTTGTCATTTCAGTGTCATAGAATCGCGAATCGATGTACTGCTAAAACTGTTCCTTGAGGACTCTAAAAGCGGTTGTGGATTCATTCTCATTAATTTCTTCTTTGTTGAATTGGAATTCAAGTTGATTTACGTTGTGATACATTGTATCAGTGAAGATATAAAGTCTATTCCAAAGAGTGATGGAAAGGCTCGTTTGAATCCATACTCTGAACGAGTTCCTGCTAATTCTTTGTTTGAGAGGACTTTAAGGTGTGAATTAAGTGATCTAAACTGTTCCAAGCATCGATTCATCAAATGTGTCTCTATCTCAATCATCTGCGACCTTGATTGATACATTTTCTCCCCCTTGATTGTTGTGATGAAATCGGAAGACTCAAAGAAAAAGAAAGGCGTGAAGTCGATATAGCACACAGAAGGCCGATATAGTGAATTTTAATTTCCCTCCAAAACTAATTTTGAAAAACTTTACCTCCCAAAATTTGAAATTCACTATAAAATTCAATTCTAAGATTGTAAGAAAATTTGAGTTTTTTTTTTTTTTTTTTTTAATTTTACTTGTGTTGACGATGGATCTTTGTAGTCGAATGAAACTTTGAGTTTGTTGATGAAGTGTTCTTAAGCGTAGAAATCAGCTTAGGCGTAGAATGTTCTTTACGCGTAGTACCCTTCTTACGCGTAGACAAAGGCTTACGCATAATAACAGCTTACGTGTAGACCTGAGAAAAACTTAGCTTAGGCGTAAACCAAAGGCTTAATAGTAAGAACCTTATGTGTAAGATTTCCTTTGGCGTATGATGAGCTTATGCGTAGGAAATTCTTAGGCAAAGAAGTTTCTACTCGTAAGCTTTTAAGCTTAGGCGTAAAACTAGGGTTTTACCCAAAAATCCTTTACACTTATCCAAGTGTAAAAGATATCCAAAGTCAAAGTGTTTTCAGGCTTATCCAAGCAAGAAAACACTGAGTAAACCAACATCGTTGAAGATCAAGTGAAGATTCCCTTATGCGTAGACACTGCTTAGGTGTAGACTTGGAGTATACGAGTAGAACTAGGGTTTTGTTACGAGTAGAAAGTACCAACTTTTACCAATACTAATTTTTATGCTCAAAAGTATTTTGTAACCTGATTTTAATGATGAAATAGATTCAATATCACCAAAGTAACAAGAAAGTTTGAAACTTGATGATCCAAAACAAATTTCACCCTTACGCGTATAAAATGGTACACGAATAAAACCAAGCTTAAAAACGACTCTACACACGTAAAGTTTGAAACTTAATGCACAAAACTTAAACTTTAACACTAAATAAACCTTAACCACAAGAATCTTGAGTTTACAGGTGTAAAAATTAAAGCTTTAAGCGTATGAAAGTTTGTAGCCTTAAAACCCACGCGTATGAAACAAGACTTCAAAAACAAAAATTCTTTCACCCAACTAGATGGCGATTGATACCATTGTTAGGTCACCATAATATAACACAAGTAACAATATGTAAGAAATAAGATGAAGATAGATTGGATCAATACTACACACAAATACACGTATGAATATATGAAGAGTTATGCGTACGATATTAGTGAAAGTGAACAACCAACCTTCCAAGGAAGGTTTACAAGTGTTTATATAGGGAAGGGAGCTAGGGCAACATGTATAGTCCCTTCCTTCCTTATTGGGCTTGGGCCAAGGCTTATGGGCTTTCTACATAAGCCTTCCCATTAATAACTAACATAAAAGCCTAGTTTAAGCAACCTATTACATGTTAATTACTAACACTTGAAATGCAAGTTAGGAGTGATTCCAACACCGTCCCTCTATGAAGACTTGATCAAAACGTGCACGCGATGACTCAGTGAAAATTCTAGTCTTATAACCTCAGACGGCCCAGATCTAGAATCAAGACGACGTCCCAACTGAAGACCGACGGCGTCACAACTCTAAGGTGACGCCGTCCCATCGATGACTTGGCCCAGACGAAACTCTAATGATGGCAAAATGACGGCGTCCCATGCAAGAGGTGACGCCGTCGCAGTTGTAAATCTATATATAATTTGATTTTCTGTATTTTAAGAGGTAGACTTTTGGAGAAAAAACCCTAAATCGTTTGTAGTCCGAATTGGACAGTATCTTAGGGTCCCATACCCTATTTTACACATCGAGATAAGTATTTTAATCCAAAGTATCATTATGTATATCTCGTATTCGATTGATTGTGTGTATGCTTGCTTGTTTACCATGTCTAGCTAAATTTCTTGTGTGTTTTCTTAGATCTATGAAACCTAGTTATTGATTATTGTTAGGTTGTTTCTTATTTTGATTGAAATTGGCTTAGGAGTGCAACTAGGCATCTTCGTTGTATTTAATGCTTGAGTATGCTTTATGATGATATGGTCTATGGATGAAATAGCTTAGGCTTGCCGACTTCATAGGTCATATACGATAGGTAATCTCAAAGAACTAGGGGGCACGCATACCCTACGACTTTTAGGAATACAACGCGTTAAGATAAGGACGTGACAACTCAACCGACCAATAAAAGATAACTAGGGAGTAAAAGTATCTAAGTAAACACATCTTTAATCATCATACGAGCACACATCAATTAGACATAGCTACCCGTAGTAATTAGATAATTAGATAAAGTAGAGTAATCGGTAGAAGTACCACCCCAAACCAATTGCCCCGAGATTTTACCTTCTCGTCAAAAGATAAAAAAGAATCATCCTCAACCCCCACCTTCTCGTCATAAATTTCTTACTAGCATTCCTATTCCCCTAGCGAACGATATCAATCCCTGAGGCTTGCCCAATACTACACTAAAATGATTAGGTTCACTGCCTAGGAGGTTGAAAAACTTTCTTGACGAAATGGAAGTTTCCTTCACCCCAAACGCGCCTTCCGCACGCATCAGTAGCACAACCCATCGCAATAATTCCTTCCATTTTATGTATTAGAAAATACTTTGACAATACTTTTACAAACAGTACACGTTATGTAATACCATCCTTGGTCAGATACAACCTTCAAATTTTTTCCAAAAACAACACATCCACTTGGCTGGATACATAAAAAAAAATGTATGAAAAAAATATTATACAACATATATGATAAACAATTTTTTAATAAAACTTGTAATTGCATGTTCAATATCATAAACTTCCTCAATACTTTTGAATGGAAACTGTAAATAAAACTCTACTGGTTATCTTACAACTGAGTCTGTAGATAAAACTATCTTTGTATCCCCAGATGTAGCAATATCATAACCTAGCGACCTGTTTTTAAAACAAAAACTTTAGCACAATCGTTTAATCAAACTTACATAATCATACAAGTAATTATATTAATACACAAGATTACTTCTTTTTGAATACTTTAATATGTTGGTTTGATTAATCATTTATCACCAACTTTGTGCTAGAAAAATAATTAGAAACTTGTGATGCGCCTGCATATGGAGCACAAAATTTTAGTTCGCTTGCCAATATCTCGGTTAACAAACATTAGCAACCAAATTACTTATAGTTCCACATGCTTTGTTTTTCCATAACGATAAGCATGATTATAGGATCGTTTGATGTGGCATTCGCCCTAAAGTCATGAAGTTTAACAACCAAGTCATTTCAAAGTGTGCATGGAACTCTTACACCACTAAACAAAGAGATATAACATTATTGACAAGCCATTTTCCATTCCAAAGTATGCATTTAATAACATTATCAATAGTTACAAAAACGATGACCATTGTAAATCACCTAAGATCTTGTAGCTTGAACTATAAGAAATGTTTAGGTTTATCAAGTTGATTAATAATCGTCATGTTGTTGTTCTCGACTAACTGACCAATGACATCTGAAAAAGATAAATCATATCAAATACTATATAAGAAACACATAATTTTGATACGCAAACTAATATATGAGAAACACATAATTTTGATACCCAAACTAATATATGAGAAACACATAATTCTGATACATAAACTAAAGCAAAATCACAAAAAAAAAGAAGTTACCAAACGAAATTTTAGAATCAATCTTGTGGCGCTAGAAAACTCTCACAAGACACAAAGTTCAAAGACTCTTGTATATTAGCAAATTCAGAACATCGCCAAACATTTTTTTTTTTTTAAAAAAGTAGATTTTTCATGGATGAGAAGTTAGTTTAAGCATGTCTGTATTACTTTTAACATTGAAGTTAGATATATAGTGACAATCATCTTAGCGAATGAGGAATTGGAAATCAGAAACCACTAAATTACCAATGGTTGCATGAATCTTGGTACCCCGTAAATAAAACATAAAATTAAGATAAATATTTACATCATGTATATGGTTTCAAACAAAAACATGGTTATAAACAAATAATTATACCTATTCGTCCATCAGAATCATATCAATACCAGCAACTTTAGGCTCCTTACTAACCCTGAAATATTGATTCCATATAGAAACGACTTTTACCTTAATAGTGCACTTACCATTCGTGCCATCGATATCTGAAAGCGCGGTGATCTGCATGGTTTTTCTTGCAATAAGAAAATGAATGCACAAGGGTTAGAAGACCAATGAACAATGACCAGCCACATTGGGCGAGTATATATAGGCTCAGGATTAGGGTTTCGTAACTGTGGCCCAACAGATAATGCAATTCAAATATAGAAAAGATATCATTGAGGATAACCATCATTTTTAAAACCTTCTGGAACATGCCTCTCATATTTGGAAACACGTCTTTGATACGCCCAAGAGTTCCACGACACCAAAGTTTCAGAAAACGCACCAGGTTTCTCAAAACTTTTTTTATTCGTGTTTTCGACACGTCTATGTTTGGGGAGCCTTTTAGAAAAAACCTAAAACGGCCCAAATTTTTCTCAATTAAAAACTCATATAACCAATGAGAGAGCTCAATTTCAAAATTGAGCCTTCTCTTTAATTAATCGGATTTATTGATTTGGCCTAAAATGAGTTCTCTTATTATTTAAAAGATTATAGACTTAATTACTTAAATAAACAAAAAACTTTATTTCCAGCATATAGACTTCACGACTATTTTTTTCAAAAAGGAAAAGTCGAACAAAATTATAGTGAAGTAGAGGAAAAAATAAAACTGAAGTTGAGAAAAAAAGTCGCCCGGCCTTTTTGTCTATATTTGGAATTTTTTTTACCACGTTATATGGAGTGGATAAAAATTCCTCTTCGTCTATATAAGTTATTGGCCCTATTATATTGATATTGATATTGATGAATGAACATAATCAAATTGCTTAGTGGTAAGCCTTTAACTTTCTAACAATAGATTTAGGGTTCAAACTTACTTGCTAACGTCTGGGAGTTGGCCGAGAAATAGGTCAGAAGTGGTTGGGGGTGCCTCAGTTAAGTTATAGACACTAATAGACCTAAGCTCACAGATGGGCTCATGCCTAGACAAATACTCCCTCTATTCCATATTAATTTTCCTGTTTAAATTTTGAAGTCTTTTTTTTTCCAACTTTGACCTTAACTATATCATTTTGTTGTATATAATACTTGATGCAAAATATATGAATGAATTGTGTTTTAAATGTATTTTCTTTGGTATAATTTTTATCTAGTATTATATAATACAAACAAAATTATTTAAGGTCAAAGTTGAACAAGTTAGACTGCAAAAGTCAAAATAAGACAATAAATATACGACGGAGGGAGTAATTATCATCTAACATTTTTTAAAATGAAGTGATTCTTATACCTATTCAAGGTATGTGTCTTCAAAAAATCCAAGAAACCGACGAACCGAGTCGATCCGCTCAATCCGAAACCGCAAAAACCCATAACCGGAGAAACAAAACGGAGAAAACACGAAACCAAAAAAACCCGCTTATCACGGTTCGGTTCCGGTTTTTTACTTTCAGTTATCCGTGGTTACCCCAGATCGAACCGTTATACATATAGGTTTCAACAAACTATTCATAAAAATGTACAAGTATTAACTATATTATTGCACTACTTTTATCGTATAATGCATTTTTACTTACCTAATGTAATCATTATAAACATAGATGGATTACATATGATTAAAGTGATCGTAACCTATAAATGTCAAATAAATAGTACTAGTTATTTTGTTACATATGAATGTTTTTATTACGATGCAACAACTTTACAATGACTCTAATCTCTTCACTTTTATTTAATTTTACTACAATGACGTATTACGTCTTAATTTATGTTATTGTTTGCCTCGTTTGATTCAATTAGTTTTTTAGAATAGATAACCATAACCCGAACCATGGGTAACCGCTCATATTGGGTACCCGCATGTCTGGTTACCTGTCTACTACGGTTAGATTTTGGATAATAAAATGAACTACCCACCCCCGCTATGTATAGTTAATATCTCCAACCGAACTGAGTCGAATCGCCCCGTGAACACCTCTAATTCAAGGTAAAAAAACAACGTGGCTCGTTGTTTTTCTTATAACTCTCAGAATCGCCCTGCCGATAACACGAACATAGATGACCTCAAAAATTTGTTTATCCACTTTTGTATATACAATATGAATATTTTAACTTTACCTTAAAGGAAAAATGATTATTTGAGAAACAACAAAGTTAACTCACCAAAAAATAGAAGATGACAGGTTTTAAGTAATATCATAGATATCAATTCATTATATAGATTAAAAGTTAATGACGAAGGGCTACTGAATATTAAAGTAAATTAATAAAATCGATTATAAATTTAATTTGATGTCCAAGAAAATAAAAGCAAAATATAGTCAACACATGCGAGAAAAACGTATAAATTGGCCAGTTTTTCAAAAATGTTCCAAATACATAAGAATTAAAAACAGTTTATAAAAATCACTCCAAATACATGTGTATTTTTCACAACGTATAAAAACCATTCCAAATATATAAGTATTTGGCACCCGCATTAGATAATGTTCCAAATACATATAGGTGTTTGCCACCGTTCGTACCAGTCGTTCCATATACATGAGTATTTGGCACCAAAAGTAGATACCGTTCCTAACACATATACAAATTTGGCACCGGTGGTACCAACCATCCTAGATACATAAATAATTAGCACCGGTAACTGAAATCATTCCAAATACATATGTATTTGGCACCATTATTAGAAAACCTTCCAAACGCATATGTATTTGGAACAATTTCTTATTAGTCGTCCCAAATACCTAAATTTTTATCACGGTTACCCCACAAGTGCCAAAATACGTGAATTCATTTTTTGATTGTTCTAAAAAGTTTCATCCTAAAACCCCCCTTTTCTTGTAGTGTGTTCAAAAGTTCTCGTAATGTCCAACTTTCTCGTAAGGTACAAAGTTTCTCGTAAGATGAAAATTTCTCGTAAGGTACAAAGGTTCTCTAAAGGTACAAATTTCTCGTAAGGTACAAATTTCTTGTAAAGTTCAAATTACTCGTAAGGTGAAAGTTCTCGTAACGGTCAAACAGTTAAGGGTTGACTTAATGTTCTCTTAATTGACTTTTTCAAGTTGTTAATTTCCATGCCTAAAAATTCCAAAATTACTCGTAAAATCCAAAAGTTCTAAAAAAGTAAAATACTCGTAAATCCTAAGTTTCTCTTAACATAGTTTCTCGATACCACGTCACATGGTTAGTGGAATCCTAACTACTATTTAAAAGTTCTCGTAAAGCCACATAGGATTTCTCGCAAAACCTAAAGTTCTCGTAAAACAAATTTCTTATAAAGGTTCTCGATGACACGTTACCTAGGTAGTGGAGTGAGTTACAAATTTTTTTAAAGATATCTAAAACTTTTGAATATCACCCTATCGAGAAAATTTTCAACACGTATTTTTCTACTCGTAAATCTTAAAAGACCTAACTTTTGTGTTTGTTTTTTGGGTTTTCTAAGATAGATGACTAGGTTACTACTTAAACTAACATAAAAATAAAACCTTTAACTATTTTACCCGTGAAATCTAAAGTTGATCATATGAAAGTTTTGAGAAGCTCAATTTTGTACTATACGACTAAAAAAATCTTTCCAAACACGAAATCACCTAACAATCAAAACCAATAACTATCATATGGCTCTGATGCCAATTGTAGGTACCCATAACTATGATAAATGCACATCATCTATGGTTATAATTCTAGAGAGAGAGAGAGAGTGGGACGTGATAGGATCTAGAGATATAGATAGATGGTGAGAACTTGTTATATTAAAACACACACTTATACCTTTTCACACAAGTCACACACCACACTAATGAGAGCATTTGTGTGGTTTTATCTAATCTAGACGCCACAATGGGCTTGGGCTTTGGTTATCGTATGGAGTTGGACAATTACTCGTGACATACTAGTTTGTCTAAACTAATAACCCATTAGCTTAGTCCAAGTCCTAAAGCCGATACTAGACTATTACATTTGCTCTGACATAATACCAGGTTCCTATATGTAGAATGACCGTCAACTTTATAATCCTAACATTTATTAATATAAATAACATATTTACTATAAATGCATTAAATACATTATTATTGATGATACCTCAGTGTATACGTGTGTGACCCCATAGGCTCACGTATTTCCAGCCGTATAATTATTTAATATGATATAGGCATATCTCAATAGTTCATGACTCTCTTACGTCGTATATCCACATATCTTCTTATGGCGTATACAAAACGTTCTGAAATTATGTTAAGTCATTTTCTTGATGCGGTGTAGAGTTTTCATACTTGCTACACCGTAAGTATCATAATTCCGTAATTCATGATATTTTTTCCATCTTTCAACCCATTCCTTCATCTTTTTGCTCCAATGCTCATAAATGTCCTATTATGCAAATAGGAAATGATTAAGTACTAAACCATATATAAAAGTAAAAATTATGAGAAATAAACAAGGAATATTGATAGTAAAAAAAAGCCTTGAAGTGGTCATGCCAACCTACTGAGAAAGCAAGGATTTACTTGGTTTGAGTATGTGTGGCGGTGGGTTCAAACCCCGTAAATTAATTAGCCAAAAGGTCGAAAACCATGGTTACCAAAAAAAACTATACATTATTTGATGTCATCAACTCGCTGAACGTATTCTTAAATTCAGGGACTTGTATTCACTTAGGTTATTTTTTATTTAAATCTATACTAAGGGAATTTGAGCTCTGAATTGGCCCAACAATCTCCCTCTATTTGGATAGAAAAATAGCCAAGTGTTTTTCAGTGCAAGTGAGCAAATAAAACTTCATTTTACAACTGAATCTGAATTTAAACACTTAAAGGACTGGAAACATAAACTGATAGATATTATTCATGATTACAAAATACAAAAGAAATTATAACATTTATCACAACACTAAATTTCTTCCAGTCCTAACATCTCTAGTATGTCATCTCTTTAAGCCAGGTGCATGTCAATGATTTTTACAAATCTCTCAGTCCCATGAGATTTGTTTTCCAATGCCTTGATATTTTAGAATACTAGACTCCTAGTGCCATAAAATTTAAGATCAGAGACTCTTTGGAAGGAAAGTCAATCAAATACATCCATGAAGAATATCCCATCATCTGGTTGTTCAATAATGTTGGAAAATTTAGTACACTTGTGGGATTAGTTCACACCTAGTAATGGGTCAGGAGGCACGTAGTGTACACCCATAAGGTCCTTGAACACCCTGACTCTATAGTGGTAAGGTTCACAATATTACTTCTGTTGGCAGAGTTAATATTGCTAGTACTAATGTTACTACTGTTAGGCAGAGTTAATATGGCTAGTACTAATATTAATACTGTTAGCAGAGTTAATATTGCTAGTACTAATGTTAATACTGTTAGGTAGAGTTAATAGTGCTAGTATTAACATTACTACTGTTGGCAGTTACAACTGCTTAATGACCACGTTTAATTGGTCGTGTAACGACTATTAGCTATAATGGAGATAATTATGAGGCGATTAATGGGCCAATTAATCTTCAAAATTCTATTTGACTGGCTATGAGTATTCTCCTATAAATAAGAAATCACATATGCATGAATAGAGACAGAAAACATAAACACTTGGATGCAAAAGGGTTATTGATTTGTGCCTAAATAATTAACATACATTTGGTCTTATCCCAAGTAGATTTGTGATACCCAAGCATTAGGGTTGACTCGTTTACTTTGGAAAGTGATAACACGATTCCAAGTGATATTCGATAACCATTCATTGGTAATTAGTTAGGCTATTGATTATCTTCACCTTGCTCTGGGCTCACAACCCCCAACAATCAAAGTAAACTATTTTGTGATAATCAATGGATGTTGCTATGAAGCATATGGCTGCTAACTTCTCCAATCTGGATAAGTTTGAAGGGGTGGATTTCATAAGATGGCAAAAGAATATGAATTTCATGTTGTCAAGCATGAGTATGGTGTATGTCCTAAGCACACCAATTCTAGATTATGGGAATGATGCTACTATGTAACAGATCAGGAAGAGGAGCAATTGGAGAATGATGATTACATTTGCAGAGGTTTAATCCTAAATGGTATGTTTGATTCTTTCTTTAATATTTATCCAGATGTTGAATCTTCCAAAGAACTATGGGATTCCTTAGATACCAAATATATGGCTGAGGATGCATCAAGTAAGAAGTTCCTTGTAAGTAATTTCACAAATTGCAAAATGACTGATTCAAGAGCAGTTATGGAATAATACAATGAACTTCTTGGTATACTTGGAAGGTTTACACAACACAAAATGAAAATATATGAGGCTATTTGAGTCTCGTGTATCATTGACAAACTCCTTCCTTCTTAGAAAGATTTCAAGCATACCTTGAAACATAAGAAGGAGGAGTTAACTCTTTTTGAGTTGGGCAGTCATCTTCGCATTAAGGAATCAGTCAGGGCGTAGGATAATGACAAGCCAAAAAGCAACAATGTTGTTGGTGCATCTGTTGTTAATATGGTGGAGCATAACAACTCTACCAGGTACAATGACAACAAGGGCAAACGTAAACATCATGATAACATAAGGGTTAACCATAACAAGAAGGCAACACTTACTTGTTGGAAATGTGGCAAATATCTTAACATTAAAAAGGATTGCAAAGGTGTTAAGATTGGTGGTAAAACCAATGGATCAGGCACTAGTGGATCAGGGAATGGTTCAGTTCCTCTGAAAGGTTAGAATATGTTTAATAAATCTCTTCAGGTTTATTATGTTACATATGTATCTGAATCTAACTATGTATAGGATGATGATGTTGCACGGTGGGTTGACTCAAGAGCAACTGTTCATGTGTACAAAGATAGAAGCTGGTTTAAGACTTATGAGTCACTGAATAATTGTTCTATTCTTTACATGGGAAATGAGTCAACAACCCTAGTTCATAGACATGGTTGTGTAGATCTTAGGTTTAGTTTTGTAAATATTGTAACTTTGTTTAATGTTACTCATTTTTTAGATGTAAGAAAAAACTTGGTTTCAAGTAGTGTTTTGAATAATCATGGTTTTAAACAAGTTATTGAATTTGATAAATTTGTTTTGTCTAAAAGTGGTGTATTTATTGGTTTTGGATATTTGTGTAATCAAATATTCAGGTTGAACATTTTATAATGATTATGATAATTCAGCTTTTATGACCACCTCTGACCTGACTGACTCTACTCTCTGGCATGCTATACTTTGCCATGTACACTTTAAAAGTATGCAAGATATGTCTAAGGATGGGTTAATCCCAGCATTTGACATGGACACTGAAAAGTGTAAAACTTGCATGTTGACTAAAATAACAAAGAAACCTTTTTAGGGTGTTAATCGTGAAACTAAGCTCTTGGAGGCGATATACGATGACCTTTGTGATTTGCATGCTACTCCTCCGGGGAATAAGAAGTACTGTGACATTTATTGATGATGCTTCTAGGTTCATTATGTCTATCTATTACATACTAAGGATGATGGATTAGATAAATTCAAAGTGTTTAAAGCTGAAGTTGAATTGCAACTTGGGTCTCTGATCCAAAGATTAAGGACTGATAGGAGAAGTGAGTACATGGATACTCTGTATTTTCAGTATGTTGGTATTATCCATGAAACGACTGCTCCATATACTCCTCAACAAAATGGTATTACTGAAAGGAAAAATAGGGTACTGAAGGAGATGGTTAATTCTATGTTGTCCTATTCAGGACTAAGTCAAGGGTTATGGGGTGAAGCTATGTTAACAACTTGTTATTTATTAAATGGGATTCCCAATAAAAAGAATTAGATTACCCCTTATGAACTCTAGACTAAAAGGAAACCCAACCTGAACTTTCTCAGGGTTTGGGGTTGTAGGACTGTTGTAAGACTCCCTGATCTAAAAGTAAAAACTTTGGGTGAAAGAGGCATTAAATGCATCTTTGTTGGATATGCTGAGCATTCCAAGGCTTTTTGATTATGTGTTATAGCACCTAATGAAAGTGTTTCAATTAACTCTATAATTGAATCAAGGGATGCAATATTTGATGAGAATAGATTCTCATCAATCCTTAGACCAAGTCAGAGGATTCCTAATGGAACTCATGACATTAGTGTATCAGAGGTCCCTGATGAAGTGCCATTCAGGGCATGAGGTTGTGATTCAACAACCTGAACTTGCGCTTAGAAAGAGCAAAAGGGTTAGGACTCCAAATTCATTTAGACCTAAGTTTCAATTATATTTCATTGAAGGAACAAGGGATGAGGTCTCTGGCCAATACTCCTATTGCTTCATTGTTGAGGATGATCCCAAGACATTTGAGGAAGTAATGAAGTCCCAGGATGTTGCTTTATGGAAAGAAGCAATCAATGATGAGATGGATTCCATTATGGGCAACAACATTTGGGTGTTGGTTGATCTACCGCCTGGTTGAAAACCTCTGGGTTGCAAATGGATTTTCAAAAAGAAAATAAAGGTAGATGGAACTATTGAAAAGTTTAAGGCTAGACTAGTCATTAAGGGCTTTAAACAAAAGTCAGGGATAGACTATTTTGATACTTATGCCTATGTGGCTCGTATCAGTACTATCAGACTGCTGGTTGCTTTGGCATCGATTCACAATCTGATTATTCATCAAATGGATGTGAAAACAGCTTTCTTGAATGGTGAATTGGATGAGGAGGTTTATATGAACCAACCTCAGAGCTTCATCATGCCTGTAAATGAAAACAAGGTGTGTGTAAACTGATTAAGTCTCTATATGGACTGAAACATGCACCTAAGGAATGGCATCAAAAATTTGATGAAGTGGTTTTGTCAAATGGTTATCTTCTTAACCAAGCTAACAAATGTGTGTCTAGCAAATTGGATGAATCTGGTAAATGAGTCATCATTTGTCTATATGTTGATGACATGTTGATCTTTGGCACTGACCAAAATCAGGTTAACCTAACAAAGGAATTTTTGTCATCAAGGTTCTCCATGAAGGACATAGGGGAGGTTGATGTTATCATTGTTATAAGGATTAAACATGAAAGTAAAAGAATTTCTATCTCTCAGTCTCATTATATTGAGAAGGTTTTGAGGAGATTCAATTACTTTGATTGTACTATAGTAAGTACACCTATGGATACTTGTGAGAAGTTGATGCCTAATTATGGCAAGGCTGTATCTCAACTTGAGTATTGTAGGGTAATTGGCTGCCTGATGTATGTCATGACTTGTACAAGACCTAATATTGCATTTGCAGTGGGTAAACTGAGCAGGTATGCTAGCAATCCTAGTGCTCATCACTGGCAAGCATTTTAGAGGGTACTAGAGTATCTGAAGAGAAAAATGGATTATAGTCTCTCATATACTGGTTATCCTTCAATGTTAGAAGGATACCCTAATGCAAGTTGGATCAGTAACACTAAATACAAGTTGTCTACCAGTGGCTGGGTATTCCTACTTAGTAAAGGTGTAATTTATTGGGCATCCAAGAAGCAAACTTGTATCACCAGTTCAACAATGGAATCTGAATTTGTGGCCTTAGCAGCTGCTGATAAAGAAATGGTTGAAACTTGCTTCTTAAGATTCTATTGTGGCCTAAACCTATAGCACCTATTTCTATCCGTTGTGATAGCGTAGCTACATTGGCAAAGGCTTATAGCCAGTGATAAGGATTTAAAACGTACGCTTTTAGGGGGTCATTTAAGCCCTAAATCGACCAATTTTATACCCGTTACTGCTTAATTTCGTTCCTTTTCACTTTTTAGGTCTTTTGGAAGCAAAATGCTGGAATGAAGCACATTTGGATGAAAAGAAGCAAATACATGAAGAAAATGGCAAAGCCAAGATCGAAACCACTCAAAGGCGATCAACGATTGACGGCGTCCCAATCAAAGGCGGACGCCGTCCCTATATGATGACTTGATCAAAACATGCACATGACATTTCGGTGGAAATTTTGGTCACATAACTCGACTGGCGTCACGCCTTAAAGAAGAAGGCGTCACTCACGGTTTTCAACTCGGACGACCCGGATCTAGAATCAAGATGGCGTCCCAAGCGAAGGCGGATGGCGTCAAAACTCTAAGGTGGCCGTCCATCGATGACTTGGCGGGCGAAACCCTAATGAGGCGGTGGCGGCGTCCCATGCAAAGTAGCGCCATCGCGTTGTAAATCTATATATAGAATTCGATTTTTCGCATTTAAAGAGGTAGACTTTTGGAGAAAAAACCCTAAATCGTTTGTAGTCCGAATTGGACAGTATCTTAGGGTCCCATACCCTATTTTACACATCGAGATAAGTAATTTAATCCAAAGTAACATTATGTCTATCCCTAATTCGATTGATTGTGTGTATGCTTGCTTGTTTACCATGTCTAGCTAAATTTCTTGTGTGTTTGCTTAGATCTATGAAACCTAGTTATTGATTATTGTTAGGTTGTTTCTTATCTTAATTGTAAATTGGTTTTGGAGTGCAACTAGGCATCATTCCTTGTATTTAATGCTTGAGTATGCTTTATGATGATGTGTTCTATGTATAAAATAGCTTAGGCTTGCCGACTTCGTAGGTTGCATACGAGCACACATCAAATAGACATAGCTACCCGTAGTAATTAGATAATTAGATAAGTAGAGTAATTGGTAGAAGTACCACCCCCCAACCAATTGCCCCGAGATATTTACCTTAGCTTTCTAAAAAATCATAAAAAGATAAAAAAGAATCATCCTCAACCCCCACCTTCTCGTCATATATTTCTTACTAGCATTCCTATTCCCCTAGAGAACGATATCAATCCCCGAGGCTTACCCAATACTACACTATAATGATTAGGTTCATTGCCTTGAGGTTTAAGAACTTGCTCGACTTAAAAGGAAGTTTCCTTCACCCCGAGCGCGCCGCGCGGCGCATCAAAGTTTTGCGCGCTGCGGGAATAGAATAGCTAGTTAGATCTCTATCTCGTTTAGGTTCCCTTGCTTGATTCCTATCAAGTAAGATTTTTTCTCATTTTCATTAGCTTCCTTGTACTCTATCCCCCTTCTTCGTGTATTTGTTCGTAACCTCATCACTTTTCATCATGGAAGGTGATAACCCACAACCAAATCAACCACTTCCCATCTACCCACCATCAATTGACCTACCAAAAGGCCGTACTCTTGGTGAATACTCTAGACCAAGCCATCAAGGCTATAGGAACACCATTGAGCTCCCCGATCAAGCTCATATTACGACCCTGCGATCCGACACCATCCGGTTGGTGCAAAAAGGATGTGCATTCCATGGAGTTCATTCCGAAGATCCTTATCAGCATCTCAAGGACTTCCTTAAAATCGTTGACTCCATTGACCTTGATGCTACCACATGGGAGACCACGTGCTTGCGTCTCTTCCAATTCTCTCTACGGGACCAAGCTAGTAATTGGCTTGAGCGACTTCCCGTCGGATCCATCTCTTTAGGTAGATCTCACCACCCGTTTCCTTGCCCAATTTTTCCCACCGAGGAGAACTACCAAAGTTAGGAATGACATCTTGATGTTCCAACAATGTCAAGGCGAAACTCTCTACGAGGCATGGACTCGATTCAAGGACTTACTCCATAAAGTCCCTCATCACGGCATCGATCTTTGGCTTCAAGTCCAAATCTTTTACGATTATGCCAACTTCCTCACCAAGCGATCCATTAACCGAGCAGCCGGTGGAAGGCTCAGCAATCTCAGCCCTGAAGAATCATGGGATATCATAGAAGAGCTTGCCGGTCAGAGCTACGAAGATTGGAGTGAATCTCATGAAACCCCCAAAAGAACGGTAAATGCCATATCAATACCTCATGAGCCTTCCAACATCATCGAAGAGCAAGTTAGTGCTCTTGAGAAAAGGATCCACTATCTAGTTGAGAGGCAAAAGAAAGCACCTGGACCAATCCATCGAGTAACGGTTAATTTCACTGACTCTGCCAACCCCTCAACACCTCTCTCTGAATCACCTTGCCGTAAACAAAATCCCAATTTTGTACGACGCTTCCGTTCTACCTCTCCAATCCCACTCTCACCAAGCTTCAAAACACAAATGAGAGAATACATGGCAGCCCATTCGGAAAGGTTAGCCAAATTTGAAGAAGAGGTTTATAGGCAAAAGGAAGAAATGCAGGCAAAAATGGCGGAAATGATGAACTTAGTGAAAGATTACACTAAGACGAAGGTTTCCGAGAAGGTGTTAGTGAGAAACAATGACCGCGCTACCCCCACTTTGTTTTTAATGCCATTTTCATTGCTTCCGATAAGGGTGGGGTAGTTGAGAAAAAGGACATTGAGACTACCAAGAACAACAAGAATAATAAGGACAAGGATAAGGCTCAGAATGACGATAAACCCAAAATCATTGAACATTACCTTAAGCATGAGATCGATAAAAAACAATTGTTAACCAAGTGAATAAGTTTAGGTATAATGATGCTCTTAGGAAATCCCTCTTTGGTGAGATAAAAGAGGAAGAATATGACATCATGCCTATGGCACCTTTATACGAGGCAATTCAAAGGAAACCAATAACTAAGAAACAAGAGATTTCTGGGAACTTCATGATACCATGTAACATTGGTGACTTAGAGAATATAAAAGCCTTAGCCGATCAGGGATCCGATGTAAACATAATGCCGTTATCAGTCTATAGTAAGTTGACTAAGGAGGAGCCAACCAAGATCAATCTTAGACTTTTCTTAGCAAATCATTCATATGTTTATCCCTTAGGAATAGCGGAGGATGTTTTAATTGAGGTTGCAAGTGTTATCTATCCGATGGACTTTGCAATTGTAGACATTGAGGAAGATAAACACATGCCATTAATCCTTGGAACATTTTTCTTGGCCACCGCCAAGGCAACCATCAAATGCGGTGAGGGTGTCATGATACTCAAAAGTGGCAAAGAAAAATTTAGGATACCTATTTCTTCGAGATATCCTTTGAAGATTAAGGAGAAGATAAAGAATAAGAATTCGCGGGTCTCCAATAATGTTGTCAAGAAGAAAATTGTTGAATGGGAAAAAAGGATTAGGGATTTCATGAGTGAGGGGATGGATTCGAAGTTGTAGAAACATGATAAAAGTATAGGGTACAACTATACCACGGAAACACTCCCTTAAAAGAACCCAAAAGAATTCTTGGCAGGAGACAAGGTGCTTTTGTGTAGATCAAATTTAAAAGCATTAAGAGGAAAGAATCGGCCAAAATGGTTTGGTCCCTATACGGTAAAGGAGACAAATATAAGTAGTGAAACCATTATCATATTAGACGAAGATGGGAGGAAGTTCACGGTAAGCATACAATGTATACGACCCTATGATGAACGCTTACTGAATGTAAAAGATGACGGTAAGGAAGTCACATAGGAGCACGACTTCGAGTCTAGCTACAAGACTCATAAATAAAGAAAAGCGCTTCATGGGAGGCAACCCATGCTTAATTGTTTGCTTGTTTTTGTGTGTCTTATATCTTTTTCATTATTGTTTATTCTCATTTTAGACTTTTTGAAAATGCTTTATTTTGTCTTTAACCTAGTTTTAATTACATATAAAGGTATTTTATAAAAATATAAGTGTAGGGAAGATCACATACGTTTTTAAAGAACATGAGCATGAGAATTACAATTAGTGAAATTGATATATATATGTGTGTTTGTTAGAGTCAAATGCTTGTATCGAGTCATAATGGATGTTTTGCAGGAATTTTTTCAGGTTTTAAAGACGTACTTTTTCCAAAATTTTTCGAAAACGCAGCAGACCGGTTTTGTCGGGACAACTGACAGTTGTCGAGATTAAAGCTGCGACTTGATTGTCTGAAAATGATTTATCGCTTTTTTAGTTTTCTTTGCTACTTATAAATTTTGGAAATTCGCGGTCTTAATTTTCCAGAAAAACTTCAAACATCCATTCCACAAGCATTATATCTTACTTGCTTTCTAGTGTAGTTGTGTCATATATAGTTTTACCGTCGATTTTACGCGAAGGTTTCGTTTGTTTTCTTATAAGTATGCAGGTTATATTTAGCAAGAAGAAGAAACACTAACTGGATGAAGCTTATTACTCATGCATTCTTCTTTTAAAAGAATTTAACCGCAACTTCACACGGATCCTACCGAGCTAATCAGAGGAGTACTAGTTTCTTTTCCTTACTTACCTTCCTTTATCATAAATTTGATACTTTCGGGGAACATTGGGGACAATGTTCAATTTAAGTGTAGGGAGGGAGAGTAAAACGGGAACTTAGAAACTATTCACTCACTTGATTATTTGTCTTGTCTTTGGCAATTTGTGTAATAAACTATGAGAAATATTTGTTAGGGCAATTTTAGCACCAAATTAAAACTTTTTTAGGACATTTACGAGCTAAACTTTAGTCTTAATAAAGCGTCTCATGGATAGGAATTATATGACTAGCACAAAAACCGTTTACAACTCAAATTTCTCCCAAAAAATATGAGGTTCGCCCCTAGATCTTTAGGAATAAAAGAATTCATCTTTAATGTTTAGAGAGTGTACCGGTAGTATAATATATTCTAGAACTTGTTTTGTGATGCATTCCGAGATCGCTAGTAAGACTACACTTGTGTAGTTAGGAATAACTAAATGAAAAGAGGCATTAGGATGTTTGCTTGTTTTTGTGTGTCTTATATCTTTTTCATTATTGTTTATTCTCATGTTAGACTTTTTGAAAATGCTTTATTTTGTCTTTAACCTCGTTTTAATTACATATAAAGGTATTTTACAAAAAGATAAGTGTAGGGAAGATCACATACGTTTTTAAAGAACATGAGCATGAGAATTACAATTAGTGAAATTGATATATATGTGTGTTTGTTAGAGTCAAATGCTTGTATCGAGTCATAATGGATGTTTTGCAGAATTTTTCGAGTTTTAAAGGCGTATTTTTCCAAAAATTTTCGAAAAAACGCAGAGACCAGCTTTCGGTCAGACAAACGGCGTCGGGATTAAAGCACGACGTCATTGTCGGTGTAAATGCTTTATCGCTTTTTTAGTTTTCTTTGCTACTTATAAATTTTGGAAATTCCTGTCTTAATTTTCGAAAAAGCGCAAACATCCATTCCACAAGCATTATATCTTACTTGCTTTCTAGTGTAGTTGTGTCATATATAGTTTACCGCCGATTTTACGCGAATGTTTCGATTGTTTTCTTATAAGTGTGCATGTTATATTTAGCAAGAAGAAGAAACACTAACTGGATGAAGCTTAGTACTCATGCATTCTTCTTTTAAAAGAATTTAACCGCAACTTCACACAGATCCTACCGAGCTAATCAGAGGAGTACTAGTTTTTTTTCCTTACTTACCTTCCTTTATCATAAATTTGATACTTTCGGGGAACATTGGGGACAATGTTCAATTTAAGTGTAGGGAGGGAGAGTAAAACGGGAACTTAGAAACTATTCACTCACTTGATTATTTGTCTTGTCCTTGGCAATTTGTGTAATAAACTACGAGAAATATTTGTTAGGGCAATTTTAGCACCAAATTAAAAAAAATTTAGGACATTTACGAGCTAAACTTTAGTCTTAATAAAGCGTCTCATGGATAGGAATTATATGACTAGCACAAAAACCGTTTACAACTCAAATTGCTCCCAAAAAATATGAGGTTCGCCCCTAGATCTTTAGGAATAAAAGAATTCATCTTTAATGCTTAGAGAGTGTACCGGTAGTATAATATATTCTAGAACTTGTTTTGTGATGCATTCCGAGATCGCTAGTAAGACTACACTTGTGTAGTTAGGAATAACTAAATGAAAAGAGGCATTAGGATAACCCTTGTTTGAAACCTATATTATAATTACTTCTTCCACCTCGGTTGAGTAATTACCCCACACCCTTGCGATGTACTCATCTTTAGTACACGATACCCCTAGTTAACCCCTCAGAGCCTATCCTTTTTCGCGGTTCTTGTGATATTTCGATTTTCCGGGATATCAATGAAGAACATTGTTTACAATCCACCCCAAATGTACACCCAAATTTCCTTAGCCTACCTTATATGCACTCACTTTTAGTGCATTATTGTTATCATTACTAAACCCTTAGTTCAAATATCTAGTTACTTGCATGGTTGCTAAGTCAAGTCATATCTTTTGTACACAGTTTTGGGATGATTAGGACTCATGGGTAAAAAGTAATATTTTATGGAGTAACGGGAAAGAACGATAAATTCAAATTCCCTTTGTCTACGTAATTAAATACTCCAAGTGTTTTGATCTTTTCAAATTGGGTCAATTAGTGTTAGAGAAATAAAAACTCAAGTTTAAGGATGCTCCTATAAATCCCTTATATTTTGATGTTATCATAGAGGATGGTAGAGTAAAAATGTATGTAAAAAAAATCGAAAAAAAGTGTTTAAACAAAATGAAGAAAAACATACGGGCTACCAACCTACATCTATCTTTATGTTTATGTCTTTAAATTTATGTTTGTTTTGTTTCATGTTATTTAGAGTTAGTGAGTCGAGTCTTGGCTTAGCAACGCCACATTTTTCATGCTTGTAACATAAGATTTTTGACTTGCCCCCACTAAATATTCCCTATCCAACAAAACCCTTTGTTTCCCTACCGTAAGCCTAATGTTACAACCCTTATAAAGACATCTTAGATAGTTGTTCCTAGGTGCTTACGCCAAAGCGCTGGAGGTTTGATCTAGTCTCAAGCTTATGGTAACCTATGTACTACACCAGGTAATGAGCGTTTATCTTCCATTTCCATTTATTATATTTCATATAAACTCGAGAGATGAGAGAATCCAAACACCCCTTGTGAGGTTCTAGTGTATAATTTCCATACTTGTTATGACTATTGCGGTGCTTTTACTTGTTGTTATTTTAAACCAATGCTTCATGCCCCTAACTTATAAATTGATTGGCCAAAAGCACATTTGCTTGAGGACAAGAAAATACCAAGTCTTGAGGATATTTGATAAAGATTTAAAGCGACGCTTTTAAGGGGTCATTTAAGCCCTAAATCGACCAATTTTATATCCGTTCTTGCTTAATTTCGTTCCTTTTCACTTTTTAGGTCTTTTGGAAGCAAAATCTTTGGAATGAAGCACATTTGGACAAAAGGAGCAAATCTGAAGAAAATGGCAAAGCCAAGATCGAAGCCACTCAAAGGCGATCAACGATTACTGACGGCGTCCCAATCAAAGGCGGCGCCGTCCCTCTATGATGACTTGATCAAATCATGCCGCGACGGCTCGGTGGAAATTTGGTCACATAACCCAACGACTTCACGCCTTAAAGAAGAAGGCGTCACTCACGATTTTCAACTCGACGGACGGATCCGAATCAAGGCGGCGTCCCAACTAAAGACCGGCGTCACAACTCTAAGGTGACACCGTCCATCGATGACTTGGCCAGACGAAACCTTAATGACGGCGGTGGCGTCCCATGCAAAAGATGACACCATCGCAGTTGTAAATCTATATATAGAATTTGATTTTTCTGCATTTAAAGAGGTAGACTTTTGGAGTAAAAACCCTAAATCGTTTGTAGTCCGAATTGGACAGTATCTTAGGGTCACATACCCTATTTTACAGATCGAGATAAGTATTTTAATCCAAAGTAACATTATGTCTATCCCGAATTTGATTGATTGTGTGTATGCTTGCTTGTTTACCATGTCTAGCTAAATTTCTTGCGTGTTTGCTTAGATCTATGAAACCTAGTTATTGATTATTGTTAGGTTTTTTCTTATCTTAATTGTAAATTGGCCTAGGAGTGTAACTAGGCATCATTCGTTGTATTTAATGCTTGAGTATGCTTTATGATGATGTGGTCTATAGATGAAATAGCTTAGGCTTGCCGACTTCGTACGTTGCATACGAGAGATAACCTCAAAGAACTAGCTGGGGGCACACATACCCTACGACCTCAGGAATACAGCGCGTTAAGATAAGATGTGACAATTCAACCGACCAATAAAATATAACTATGGACTAATAGTATCTAGGTAAACACATTCTTAATCATAATACGAGCACACATCAAATGGACATAGCTACCCGTAGTAATTAGATAATTAGATAAGTAGAGTAATCAGTAGAAGTACCACCCCCAACCAATTGCCACGAGATATTCACCTTAGCTACGAAAAATCATAAAAAGATAAAAAGAATCATCCTCAACCCCACCGTCATATATTTCTTACTAGCATTCCTATTCTCCTAGAGAATGATATCGATCCCAAGGCTTACCCAATACTAAACTACAAGCGATTAGGTTCCTTGCCCAGGAGGTTGAAAAAACTTGCTCGACGAAAAGGAAGTTTCCTTCACCCCGAATGCGCCTCCCGCGCGCATTAGCCAGATGTACAATGAGAAGTCTAGACACTTAGGTGTCAGACATAGCATGATTTGTGAGCTTATCATGACTGGGGTGGTATCTATAGAGTTTGTTAGATCTCAACAAAATTTAGCTGATCACTTGACAAAGGGTTTGACTAGAGACTTGGTTATAAAGTCTGCTAAAGAGATGCTTCTAAGTCCAACTTAGTCACAAAATGCTAAGACACCCAACTCCCTCCTAAGGAAACTTGGGAGCTGATTTCAATGTGGAAAATCTGAACATTCAGTGGACTGGAGCACATGTTATATTTTACACCCCAAGGTTGTGCTCAGAACCTGTTGAAAAGGAGGATGAAGTCTTTACTTCTTAATGGTTAATTTCTTTGAAAAAGGACTTGGCATGAGCATGAATGAAGAGGAACTTTTATGAATTGGATATGGACACATGGGTTGTTTAGTGTTAGGAGCGTTTAAGTGTTTGAAAACTTGTGTGTATTTTATCTTGGTATTCAAATGGGTTGAAGGGTTCAATTCTTAGAACACATTGATTCTCGAATATTTGAATGTGTAATGTACTAAGATGGAAGTTCAATCCTCTGGACATTTTCGTTTATGCACATGTTTTGTTTAATGTTTAATTTTCATGCAAATGAATTGAACTAAATTTGGGGAGGATTGTTGGAAACTTTAGTGCACTTGTGGGATTAATTCACACCTGGTAATGGGTCAGGAGGTACGGAGTGTACACCCATAAGATCCCTGAACACCCTAACTCTATAGTGGTAAGGTTCAGAATATTACTTCTGTTGGCAGAGTTAATACTGTTGGTACTAATGTTACTATTGTTAGGCAGAGTTAATACTGCTAGTACTAACATTTCTATTGTTGGCAGAGTTAATACTGCTAGTACTAATGTTAATACTGTTAGGCAAAGTTAATACTGCTAGTATTAACATTACTAATGTTGGCAATTACAACTGCTTAATGACCATGTTTAATTGGTCGTGTAACAACTATTAACTATAATAGGGATAATTATGAGGCGATTAATGGGCCGATTAATCCTCATAATTCCATTTTACTGGCTATGAGTATTTTCCTATAAATAGGAAATCACATATGCATGAGTAGAGACTTAAACATAAACACTTGGATGCAAAAGGGTTATTGGTTTGTGCATAAATCATTAACATACATTTGGTCTTATCCCAAGTAGATATTCGTGATACCCAGCCATTAGGGTCGAACAGTTTAGTTTGTAAAGTGATAACACGATTCAAGTGACATCTAGTTACCATTCATTGGTAATTAGTTAGGCTATTGATTATCTTCACCCTGCTCTAGGCTCACAACCCCAAACAAATAACAATTCCATCTCCGAAATTAACACCTTCAGGGAGAACTCTATTGCATTCAGTGGATCACTTGGATTAATTTCCATGGACTTCTCCACATTCCTTAATTCTTCATATCTTTTTTCCAAAATTCTTTTGTAGGTCATCAATAGATTTTCATGTCTTCTTTTGAAGAATAGGAAGGACTTCATCCCATTCCTTCACCCGGAGCATATTCTATTTGTACTCTTTAAGGGTTTCATAGTTGGTTGGATCACGCCTCTAATGATGGTGACTATTGCGGGTTTGATTACGGGTTGAATTCGAATATCGGTTGTTATTTTTCTTCCTTTCATCGGTAGTCATTTTCTTGGATATTCGTTTAGAGTTCTTTCCTCTTTTCGATATTTTCTTTCTTGATGGCCAACATCTTTTGTCTCTGAATCTCCATGAACTCTTTATTAGATTTGATTTCAACCTAAGACTGTTGAGCTTCTTCAATGATAACTTTCTTTAATACTTCTTGATTAGCTAATTCTTGTTTTTTCTCTTCAAGGTCATCAAGAATGTGTGCAAGCTCTTCCTAAGTTCAAGTAATCTTCTGACAATCTTCAAGTTCAAGTGTGATCTTTTCTGGACTCTTTGTTGTGATACTGAGAGTTAATGAAGGTTGTACTAGTTTGGGTGGTGATTTCTCGGATCATGTGGCAATACCCTTTCCTTAGTCCTCAATAATTTTGGTCCCGATGATGATTCGGTTTGTATAATTGAGGGTGAGGACCTTCTTTTGAGTTTAGGGACTGCTACTTGATCATTTCGATGTCGAGCTCATTAATTGTTCTTTGATTTGAATAAAGCGAAGTGGGATTCTAGGATAAAAGTATTCGTGAGGAGTAATCCCAATCAAACTCCGAGGATAATGCTACATAAACCACCAAGGTCATGTTTGTGTTGATGATGTCTTCGGTATCATCATCTACAAATGACGAAACATATTTTGGTTGATCAAAATCGAGGATAATGCTAAATACGATGGTTTGTTATGTTGTTCCTCAATCTCTAAAGCCTTTTCCCCTTAGCAGATTGTTGAATCTCTTGATAGAGGAGTTATTCTTTATTACGGAAGGGACCGAGGATCTCATGAAGGTGAACATTCTACGAAGAGTAGACCGGAATTGAGACATCCCAATCTTTAAAGAAGAGATATCGCGACCATGTTCCATAGACACCTATTAGAGCCTTGACATCCTTCTTGATTTCATCCATCGATATCTTGAACTCAGCCACATTAAATTTGAAAGCCTTTGTGATAGTCCACGTGCTGAACAAGTGAAGATTTTGTGGTTGTTAAGGTTTAATAAGTCCGTCTCGAACTTTGGGAATTTTAGTCCGAAGAGTAGTTCTAGCGGTAAAAATCTTTGGTAAGTGTTTCAAGTTTCTTAGTGAAACTCTCTAAGTTTCTTCAATTCACCCTCGTTACAGAATGCTTGCCTTGGCTTATGTTTGGCCATTCTTAACATGATGTCACAAGTCGACATAAAAGCGACCATTTCCTCATGCATTATGCGAGCATCATCATAAAAAGCGACTTGTGAAAATAGAAAACCACTAAAGATTATCCTTGAGCACCCTTTTAGTGATTGGTTTGGTATCATTAAGGATATACTTCGATTGCCAAAGCGCCAATGAGTGAGTGATCAAGAGGTGAGTTATTGTTAGGAAATTATGATCACGATGTCCCGAGTCGTGTAAACACTATCAGTTGAAGTATTCGGTGGTTCTACGAAATCTCTAATCGGATAAAACTCGATTTGAACTTGAGAATATGTTTTGTTAGTTATGAACCGAACCAAGAAACGAATTATATGACCAAAAAGCGCATAAGCGGTTATAGCGCTATAGCGATTACTTAACAACCGAAAGCGATTAAAATATGGGACAAAATAACGGAAATTTTATTTTCTAGTGCGTTTTTAACATAGCACTTTATACCAAATAAAATTTTTCCAAGTGACCGGCGACTCGACCCAACCAGTGCGCCCCTTGGACCACTGCTACGGTAGCGCCCCGGTCCCCTTCATTTGGGGCTTAGCCCGAATAGCAATCATAATAACGTCATACAAGTGTACTCCGCATGACCCGACTTGTTGAACATTTATCACAATTACACATTGGTCAACTAAGTCAATCCATTACACTTAAATAATATCGGTGATGTAAAATCACCAACAATCCTCCCCCATTTAAGTGTAATCTTGATTAACTTAAACAAACTCATAACAAACAACAAATTGATGCATAAATGAAATGTCGAAACGATTGAATTTCACATTAGTACATTAGCATTCCAAATATTCGAATATAAGAGTGTCACTAAGGATTGAACTCCTTCTATTCATAGTGAATACATGAAGATAATATACACAACAGTTTACACATTCACATGTTCCACTTGACACTATGTTTTACTAGCTTGTGTCCTATCCTTCAATAAGCATATCAAAGCCAAGTCCCAAGCTTCTTGAAGCAGCTAAACTTCATGCTTATATAGGTGGTTCTTTACTCTTGCACCTGCACATGCAATTTGTCAAAAAACCATTAAGAAATATGATTTCAACCTCCTTTATCTTGCAGTTCTAAACACATATCGTGGGATGATGTAATTATGTGTTCCAATCCAAAGATATCAAGCTTTCCTCATTGAATTCAGCATTTAACATTACGTTAGATGGGAATTGGGTATCTTGATACAAGGATTTAATTAGGTGGACTTTAAACCCATCCCGATGGCGCGCCTTGCGTCACGAGATCTCTTGCTAACCCTTTGGTTAAATGGTCGGCTAAATTCGGTTGAGTTCTTACAAACTCCACAGATATCACACCATTCATGATAAGCTCGCGAATCATGCTATGTCTAACACCTAAGTGTCTAGACTTGCCATTGTACACTTGACTATAAGCCCCAGCCAGGTAGCGGCACTATCACATCGATAGAAATGGTAGATATCGGTTTAGGCCACAAAGGAATTTCATAAATCAAATTCCTCGACCACTCGACTTCATTACCATTGCTGACTAAAGCAACAAATTCGAGACTCCATAGTTGAGTTCGTGTCAAGTCTGTTTCTTTGAAGCCCGAAATAGCACCTCCTCGAAGGAATACCCAACCACTCGTAGAAGAGTGATCCTCCATGTTATTTATCCAAGCGGCATCGGAATAACCTTCTAAAAGCAGAAGGATAACCACTATAAGTCAAACCATAATCCATGGTTCCTTTCAAATCTTGAAATACTCGACCCGTAGCTTGCAATGTAGAGCACCGAGGATTGCTAGTGTATCTACTAAGCTTTCCCGCACAGAAAAGCTATATCGGTCTAGTGCTAATCATGGCATACATAAGACATCCAATAGCTCTAGAGTATTCCGGTTGAGACACTGGATTTCCTTTATTAGGTCGAAACTTCACGAGTAGGATCTACTGGGAGTATAAAGGAAGAACAATTAGCAAAGTTAAACTTTGTCAGTATCTTCTCAATATAGTGTGATTGAGAAATAGAGATACCCTTGTTTCCTCTTTTGATTCTAACACCAAGAATCACCTCAGCCTCTCCCAGATCTTTCATATCAAAATTAGATGACAAGAAATCCTTTGTCTTATCAACTTGATCTTGGTCAGTACCAAAGATCAACATGTCATCCACATATAAGTAAATTATCACTCCTTTACCAGAAGCATCAAATTTGCTATACACACACTTTTCAGCTTGGTTTAAAGAAAAACCATTAGACAAGACCACATCATCAAACTTTTGATGCCATTGTTTTGGTGCTTGTTTCAGACCATACAATGATTTCTTTAATTTACATACCTTGTTTTCATGTCCAGGCATCACAAACCCTTCAGGTTGTTTCATGTAAATTTCCTCATCTAAATCACCATTTAAGAATGCAGTTTTTACATCCATTTGATGAATAACTAGATCATGTATAGCTGCAAGAGCTAACAATAATCTAATAGTGGAAATCCTAGCAACAGGAGCATAAGTATCAAAGAAGTCAATGCCCTCCTTTTGTCTAAAACCTTGGATAACCAATCTGGCTTTAAATTTATCTATGCTTCCATCCACTTTCATCTTCCTTTTAAGGATCCATTTACTTCCTAATGCTTTGCATCCGGAGGCAAATCGGTGACTTCAAGTATCATTCGCATGATAGAATCAATCTCACTTTGAATTGCTTCTTTCCGTAAAGCAACATCCCTAGAAGCCATTGCTTCACTCAAAGTCCTGGATCCTCCTCAATAATGAGGCAATATTCACGTTGAGATAAAGTTGTATCTCTTGTTCCTTCAACTAAATAAAGTTGAAAATCGGACCAAAAACTTAGCTTTTCTTGTCATAGTGCTTTTCTAGGAGCAGATGGACGGTACATCATCGGTACCTTCAACATCATCTTCAACTATCTTACTAGAAGATGGCTGAATCATACCTCTTGGTCTTGGTATAGACGTAAACCGTTCTTCATCAAATATTGCATCTCTTGACTCTATTATAGAGTTCACCGACACATAATCATTAGGTTCTATAACATAAAACCTATAACACTTGGAATGCTCAGCATACCCAATGAAGATACAACCTATAACATAAAACCTATAACTGGATCATAATACACACCACCTCTATCAGTACGAAATACTTTTATCAAATCTTGTCTTTGAAGTTCTACTTCTTGTTTATAAATTTTAAATTTATCTAGAGCTTCATGTTTAGCATGCAGTAGATAGACATAACAATATCTAGATGCATCATCAATAAAAGTAATGACATACTTATTATGTCCTAGTGAAGGATTGGCATGAAAATCACATAAATCACTATGTATGAGATCTAATACTTTGCTTTCCCTCTTAACACTCTTAAATGGATGTCTAGTGATCTTTGTTAACATACAAGTTTTGCAACTTTCATGTGTCATATCAAAAGCAGGTATTAAACTCATTCTAGACATATCTTTCATTCTCTTGTAATGAACATGTCCTAGTCTAGCATGCCATAATTCAGATTTGCTTAAACCATTACTATGACTAGAAGTAACCATACAAGCAGAATCATTAAACAAAGGATAATTTAAATTTAATCTAATCATTCCATTACATACATAACCAAATCCAACAAAGGAACCATGTCTTGACAAGATATACTTGTCACTTTCCAACACTTGTTTGTAGCCAAACTTATTCAACACAATTTAGAAACAAGATTCTTTCGAATCCGGGTACATACAATACATTATCTAAACATAAAGTTTTTCCGAGTAAAGTTAACATAACACGCCTATTCCTTTGATTGGTTCGGTTGCAACGTTTCCCATCTTTACACATGAGCCATCTTGATTGGATTACATACTTGAAACCAACGAAGATCATTGCAAACATGACATGTCGCACCGAATCAATCCACCAAGCAACTTGATCATCCACGAATATAAAATGCATCGAAATTACGAAACATAATGTAAAACATTATCAAAATTCATACAAAATCGAATTATAACCTTGTTGCTTATCGGGATCCTTAGACCCACTTGGACTAGCGCCATTATTGCCCTTTTTGGCGACAATCCTTCTTCTTCATATGACCAGCTTGTTACATTTCCAACAAGTCAAAGTACCCTTTTGTTGGCAAATTTATCATCACCACCTTTGAACTTTCTTTTGTTCTTGTTGTTGTTAAAATTGTTTTAGAATTTTGACTCCATCTCCTTGACCATGTTATGAGAAGAAGATCCAATTTGGTTCTTTCCTTTAGGATTATTATCAAGTTCTGATTACGTAATCCTTCCTCGATTCGTAGATGAGAACGAGTTGAACCAAATTTAACTCTTCCTTTATGTTTCAAATCATGTTTGAAATCTCTCCAGGAAGGAGGCGGTTTATCAATGATAGCTCGCAAGATAACTTCATCCATCATGAAATTATGTTGGGTATCTTGTCCCAGAATCCTTAACATCTCATGATATTGTTCCATGACAGAGCTGGTATCAACCATCTTGTAATTCATAAAATTACTAACAAGAAACTTCTTTGCGAAGCATATTACGCCATGTATTTGGATTCTAGGGACTCCCGCGGTGCCTTAGCAGATTCATTTTTGATGGATATCAAATAAGGAGTCGACATACCGTTCGAATGTGACCACGACATATGTAGTCGTCGTTTTCCCACTTCATCCTCTTCTTGGTGCGTCTCCAAGCTTCATTCTCATCCCATTCGGATGGGGTGTACTCGAACATACACAACTTCGGGTGGTAAGAAGAAAGTGCATCTTCTTTTGCCAGCGACGAAAGTCCTGCCCTTCAAACTTTGCCAATTTATCGTACTTGCTCGTCATGTCCTTCACAGATTCTCCGTTCGTCATGATCACAGAATACTTCAATCTTTATTAGGAAAATATGATCACAGTAATCTGAGAGTCGTGTAAACACTATCAGATTGAAATATTTCGTTGGTTCTACCGAAATCTCTAATCAGATAAAACTCATATTTGAACTTGAGAATATGTTTTGTTAGTTATGAACCAGAACCAAGAAACGAATTATATGACCAAAAAACTGCATAGCGGTTGTAACTGCTATATCAGTTACTTAACAACCGAGCAGTTAAAATATGGGACAAAATACCGGAAATTTTATTTTCTAGTGCGTTTTTAACATAGCACTTTATACCAAATAAAATTTTCCAAGGTGACACGGCACTCGACCCAAGCAGAACCTTGCCAGGGTGCCGCCCACTGACCACGCTACCGTGGCGGCGCCCCGGTCCCGTTCATTCGGGTGACTTCGCCCGAATAGCAATCATAATAACGTCATACAAGTGTGCACTCCGCACAACCCCGACTTGTTGAACATTTATCACAATTACACATTGGTCAACTAAGTCAATCCATTACACTTAAATAATATCGGTGATGTAAAATCACCAACAGTTATGCTGTTGATGCTCTTCTTCAGTGTGCGGATGTTCTTCTTCAGTTTTATTGGGAGAAGGAGGTAGTTGAGTAGTTATTTCTTCATGAGTTACATTAGGAGTTGTAGGCTGTTTAGTTTCAGGTTCTTCAGTGTCATCTCCAAGCGTGATAGGTTCCTCCTCCTCAGTGATTCCAAGTACTTCTTCTTCATCAGAATCTGTCATGAAATCCTCAAATGTACTTAGTGTTAAGCCAATTTTGGCACCAGAAGCAGACTCCTCACCAGCAGACTTGGTTTTATCTGCCTGGTCCTTAGAGCTGTCTGGTGGAGTGACAGTTTGTCCGTCAGTCCCTGGCTGCTTAACAGTGGAACCATCTTTGCGATCTTTAGAAAGTGGGGGTTTTTTCTCCTCTCATAAGTGAGGTTTTTTCTTTTTATCTCACTGAATCTTCAGAGTGTTCTCAGTGTCCCTCAAGCAAAAGTTGTGGTTTGTGAGTGCTTTCACTGGGATCTTTTAAGGATTGTGATTTTTTTTCATGCCTCTCCTCAGAGGGTTGAGAGTTGCTCACTGACTCAGTAGCATCTTTTCGTTCTCCCGATGCTTCTAACTACGATTTTTCAATCTTCTTGAGGGTTGAATGGGAGAGTCAGCTGTCTTAGGGCCTTGTTACCCTTACTTTGTTTAGGAGCAGATTATGCTCCTGAAGCTTCAGAGGTATGTTCCTTGGGTTTAGGCACTCTCCTTTTGTTTTTTCTTCTTTGCTCCTAAGGATGAAGTAGGTGGAGACTGATCAAGGTTTTTAATCATACTTAACATGTTTGCAGTCAACCTGACCTCAATGTCTGGGTTGGATTTGAGATACATCTTTTTACTCGGGTTGGAAAACCCAATTCAAGGCTTTGAGCATACTCAGATCCATGTAACCCTTCAAGCACAGAGGAAAAAAATCTTGGATAGGACATCATTTATTGTTCCTTTTTTCCTCTGTGAGCTTGGTTGCAAGATCATCAAAAATGATCTTCCCAGTGTCAATCTTCATCCCTGTGAGGAGACTGTAGACGATAATTTGTTGATTTGAATTCAACTGATCAGTAGATGATTTGCTTCCCCAAAGAACCTGAAGCACGAATGCAACAAGGGGTTTCCAAGAAGTTGGAAACCAGGTTTTGTAGAGGGGTGTTTTGGGGGATAACTCTATAGAGCTTAGATGTGCAATGCCTGCTTTGTCACTGCTCAGGCCAAGGCTTGCAAGTTCAGCCTTAACAGTGTATGTGTGAGAGTTTGCGACATAGTTTCCATCAGAGTAATCCAGGCCACTGTATTTTAAAAAATCCTCATATTTTGACCATTTTTTTTAGTAAAAGGAATGGTGGCCTTTTGGTTTTGATCAAAAGTAACATTTGCCTTGCACCAAAATTCTAGTAAATAATCTGCATAAAAGACTGATGGTGATTTGATAAAAGCATTTGATAGAAATCGGTGTTTTAGTACTTAACTATGTTGGCATACCTAATGTAATGTTTGGGATAATCATAACAAGCAATTTGATTGTTTGCATGCATCTCTATAGTTTCTTTTATAAAACGTTTCACACATGGTGAGTTTATTACGTGTGGTGAAGTAGCCATTTGATGATATAAAAGCTTCTGTAGATAAACATCAAATTTACCAAGAACAAATGCAGTAAGATTACGTGGGTACTTAATAAAATTAAGCTATAAATGAATACAACAGTATATTAAATACCTTGAAGACATATTGGTCAAGATCGAGGTTGTAAAAATCATTAGTAGTGAGGCGGTTGGGTAGAGGCTGTGATTAATCGGTTAAGCGGGTATTAATCGGGATTAATCGGATTGGAATTTTATGCACAAAATGTAATTTTAGATATTATATTATTTTATATGTATGGGATAAGCGTATTGCGTCAAAGTTCAGTATTTAGTGTTGAATATAGGCATGTCATAATTCTTGAAGTTAAGTCAACATAAATATTACTCGGTTTGTTGACCATTTTAAGCGACCTTTGGCCTATTTTGTCAGATTAATCGGTTTGTTGACCGATTTTTAAGTGATTTTGTTGACCAATTTTTAGAACTTTTGTCGATTAATCCAATTTATCCGATTAATCGGTTTGTTGACCGATTTTAAGCGATCTTTGGCCAAACCGATTAAATAGGCCGATTATGATAAATCAATCTGCTTTTAAGCGATCGTGATTATCGAGGATTAATCGGTAGCGTAGGCGATTTTACAACAGAGGTCAAGATAATTGATAAGTTAAGTGTGTCAAAGCAAAAGTTAGCAAGCCTTTTTGAAAAGTTTGAAGAAAATATGATTTTGACTCAAAAAGCATTGCGGATGATTTTTATGTGTGTTTGTGCTTAAAGAGTTTTTGTGTGTGTTTTGTTTTGTGAAGGATATTTATAGGTGGAATTGGGTGCATCGGACGGATTTGAAACATGTTTGATAATTATACTTTTTATGAAATTATTTTTTACGTCCACATTAAATGCACCAATCCGAGTACCCTATTTGTGCCGACACATGCACCTGTTTAGCCGTTAGTTATCATCATAACGGCAATGGAAATAGTTTATTATATTTCACGTGTGTATGACAGTTGTGTTGGTGTTATAGACATAAATTAGTAGTTGTAAGTTAGGATCGAACTCGATATCACGGGATTGCACACTTTACGTAGAAGAATTAAAGTTATAATAATTAAATATAAATGTTATATTTAGTTATTATTTACACGAAACGATATATAACGTTAAGTAATTAAGCGTAATTGTAACTATCGTTAAATATTGAAAGGAATGACTAAATATTAAATTAGATGTCGGTGAGGTTAGAAACCCTGTGGTTTCCATAACCGATTAGATGAACTTTCCATAAACCAGTTCAACCCTAACTTGGACTTTAAGGTTCTTTGGGTATATATCTAGCGCAGGTCTTTGTAAATTAACTCTTGTACTCTAAACCTAAAACCTAAATTGTTTGTGTGTGTTTTAGTTCAAACGATCGGACACCCTTCCCAAGGAGTCGATCACTTTGTTTTCTTTAACAAAGCGTTTTGTATTAATTAAACTAGCATTTACTTTAATTTGTTAATAATGCGTGTGTCAAAGAGCATTAGTGCTTAACTTACTATCATTAGTATCTTGGATTAATTACAAAATTGGTGAAGCAATTCCAATAATCTTATAAACCCTAATTAGGGTTCATCTTAATTGAAGAGTATCTTGGATTGATTCTTGTTTTGTTAGAATCAAAAGATACGCATACTTTTATGCTTTAGTTAATTAATTAGTCATTATATGTTCCTTATGTTTTCGCATGTGTACTTGATGTTTATTGTTTATATTTATGATTAGTCATGTTATATAATTCCAACAGTGGTATCACGAGCTTGGTTTAATGAGTAATTAATTACTAAACACGTAAAAAATGGATATTGTATTGTGTTTGATATTATTAATTCTAGGGTTTCGGTTATTGTTTAAAAACCCTAATTTTAGGGTTAAGGCTTTCGCCCTAATTTTTCTTTAAATTTTTTTATGTAGATCCTTAAAAAAATTTATTAAGTCGAATTTTAATTTTTTTTAGGGTTTTATAAAATTGTTTTTTTAAATTGATTATTAAACCTAGAATTGTATACATGTTACGTGAATTAACTCGTGAATAATTGTTATGTGACATGAAATTGTATGCGATTTTGTGACAACTTGAATAATTGTTATGTTAAATCTATGAAAACATGCATGTTTGGCATGGATTATTGTCAATATATATTTAATTGTTAAGATTGGTTACGTGAAAATTAATTGTTAAGTTTTATACACATTTGATGCAAGTAAGCGATCAGCTATGCATCCCGAAAACTTTTAGTGAGAAAACTACACCACCCATGACCTCGAAAGTTAGGTGTTGTAGTGTTTCGCCTAGATCCGGAGACACCATCTCGTATGGAATTGTATTTTACCCAATTATAAGAGTTTGAAGCATATCTTAGATCGTATGAACTCGAACACGACAACGCTTGGTTGGAACTTAGTGATTACGATCGCGAGATTCGCTATCATCCCGGTAAGGCACGTCGGCCGATGCACTTAGTCGTTGACATTCCACCCTCAAAATGAAAACTATACGGATAAATCAAAATACTCTATTCATCCCATAGCCGATAAGATGTATCGATTGACTTTATCAATAAATTACCGAGAACAAGTTTAGCTGCAATGACGCTATCCGTAATAGTTGATCGCTTTAAGATCGGACTTTCTATTAGTGAAACCGAGAAATTGATAAGCTTGTTCGACAGTATCTTGGGTGAGTAGTATCGTCATGGAGTACCGATATTCTATCATTTCGATAGGATAGTAATTATTACCAATGGTCATTCGTATTTTTTGAGGACATGTTAGAGATGTGTTATTGATTTCAAAGGCCGCGAGAGACACTCCTTTGGCTCAATTTCTTACAACAATAGTTATCACTCTAGCAAATTGCCGCCTCCCCATTCGAGGCATCAGATGGCCGAAAATGTCGTTTCTCCCTGCTTGTTGGGTGAATTTCAGAGTCAACTTACGTGTATTAGAAACCACCGAGAAGATAGTTCGATCAATTGTTATGCCGATAAGAGACGAAACCTTTAGAATTTCAGTTGAGATCGTGTTGTTGAAAGTTTCTCCTGAAAAGGAGTGATTCGTTGAAAACTCAATCCTCGATATATTGGTCCCTTCAATCCTAGAAAGTTACATACCGCTCGGAGCTACCATCGAACCGAGTAGTGTACACAATGTCTTTCATGTTAGATCTTAAGAAATGTCTTCTGAGAAAAACATTTCCCCAAGAGAATTCGTATTGAAGAGAAATTATTTTGTTATTTATGATTAGTGATGTTATATAATTCCAACGAGGACGTCAGTGGTATCACGAGCTTGGTTTAATGAGTAATTAATTACTAAACACGTAAAAATGGATATTGTATTGTGTTTGATATTATTAATTCTAGGGTTTCGATGTTGAAAGTTGAATAACGTTATTGTTTAAAAACCCTAATTTTAGGGTTAGGGCTTTGCCCTAATTTTTCTTTAAATTTTTTATGTAGATCCTTAAAAGGGTTTCAGTTTTTATTAAGTCAATTTTAATTTTTTAGGGTTTTATAAAATTGTTTTTTAAATTGATTATTAAACCTAGGACTCATGGACTCTCCCCATGGATGAGGGGCGGAGGAGCATGGTCGAGGAGGAGCATGAGATTGAGGAGTAGTATGTAGATGAGGATGAGGATCCTCGGGAGGAGGATGAGGATCCTAGGAGGAGGATGATGAGGATATCCTGTGGGGGTACTCTCCATTGCAGTCCTACACATTCTCCTGGGACCGTGTTCTCCTTGCCTAAGCCTCGAGTCCCTTGACAACTTTTTAGACATCGACTCACCACCTACACCACCTTATATAGGTAGCCCGTTAGGATGAGGTACCATCCAGATTGTTTCCGAGCCCGAGGAGTAGGGTAAAGACGGGTCCGATGGGGAGACGATTACAGCATGGTACCAGGTTTAGTCACTGATTAATCGGCTGGTTGGTGTATCTAGGGCTAGTATAGAGAATCGAGAGCCGATATGGGCACCGTAGTCTGTGAGGACCAGGTATTAAGGAAAGGTGGCGCTCTTGAGCCCCTGGAGTGTGCCGAGGACATGCCGAGCGAGGATCATGAGTCGGGAGAGAGAGGTCGCAGAGCTTAAGAGCGAACGCGAGGTTCGACGGTCGCGGTTGAGTCTTTTGGGGAGCAGAGGTTGACGATGTTAGGAGATCTAGTGGTATTCGTAGACGTTACTAGATAGTATTAGATTCATGGTTTTGTACTATCTTGAAACTAAGTAGTACTTAGTTCGAGATGTAGGATTATCCTAGTTGTCTCACTAGCATCGTCGTAGGACTGCTTTTGATTTCGTCATCCTTCCATGTATTTCCACTTTTGAAACATATGAGTTATGGTTATTGGAACGCATCCTTAGTTATGATTCGGTATTTGATTGTTTCGCTTCGCAGAGTAAGCGTTATCCCCCGCTGGCCTTGATTATGTATTCAAAGCTATCGGTGATCCTCGAACCCAACTCTATATTTAGAGTGTGAATTAGAACTTATGAATCTGCTCTTCTTGCCCGTAACGGTGGCAACAAGAGGAACTCGCTTAGAACAACCGAGCCAGCCCGCTTCGTCGCTGTTGCCCCGGTCGTCGAGGTCGTCGTCCACCCCACCACACCACATGTTGAGAACCCAACACCGAGCAACTCAAATTGTAGAAACCCGAATGTGAACGTAACGTGCCGAGAATGGTCATGTTCCACAAAACCTCCACCGTGAACCCACCCCATGTTGACTAGTTAGGGCAGTTACAGGGTCGGATCAAGAATGAGACTAATCTCTAACACTCTAAGTGGAACCTCAATGCCGAATCGAACTCGAGGTTGTACTCTACAAAGAGTTCCGACTCAGGTCCCATTGAGTTTGGAGGAACTCGAGGGAGTAGTTTACCTAACTAGGTGGTTGGAGAAAACTCGAACTGTGTTTGTCGTTAGTAATTATGAGGAGGATTGTAAGGTTAAGTATGCAACATATACCTTAAGGATCTAAGCGTTTAACCTGCTGGAACAACTATCATGCATCAAGAGGGATTGATGTAGCTTATAGTATGACTTGGACTCGCTTTAAGACTCTCCCGATCAAGACTTCTGCCCTAGGAATGAAGTTAAGAAGTTAGATAGTGAGTTCCGAATATAAGGTTATAAGTACTAACATGGCGACTTATACTGCTGTTTCCAAGAGTTATCATTGTCTTCCCTCATATGGTTCTACCAAGAACTTAGGATCGAGAGGTATAACTAATGGATCACCTATAGCTACTCGAATGATGTCATCAACGGAAGCCATTAATTTGCACGATGCATTCCATCGAGCTCATCGCTTCGATGGACTCTATGTACCAGCTAGGAGATAAGGTAAGAATGATAGGAGCGATAAGCAGAAGAGGAACGGTAAGTTAAAGGAATGGCAACAAACGGCATGAGACAAATTGTGGTGTTGCCATATGAAATGGAGGAAGAAAAGATTATGAGGGTAGTGAAGCTGTGTGGTCGTTGTAACCAACACCATAATTAACCACGTCTGAATGCTGTGTAGGTAGCGGTCAGGTAGGACATATGGCCAAAGACCTGAGGTCTCACCACTTGCCGCAACTGCCGCATAAGGAGAGGAATCAATGCCACCACTACTTGTTTTGGATGTGGAAAGGGGACACTTTAAGAATGAGTCCGAGAGCCGTGATGAGAGGAAACCTGTGAATGTAGGAGGAACCGCTAACCGAGGTGTAGAGGTAATGGCTTGAACTCGTAGCGGAGGTTGTGAAAACCCAGAAACCATGGTGCAGGGATCACAGAGAGACATTGAACAGCGCGAGTTTACGCTTATTGGGAAGGAAGTTTGAGGACCCTAACGAAGTTACTGCATCGTTTTCTCAATAATCGCTATGCTTCCATACTGCTTGACACAATGGCGATACGAAGCCTCAGATCCACCAATTTTATGCTATTACTAGGAATCTCCCAAACACCTCTTGTGGTTTAGTTATTTATGGAATTAGTGAATGGGAATACAGTAGAAGAGACACCATAGTTCGAGGTTGTACTTTAAGTTTCATAGACCCACTTAGTATAGACTTATTATTACCAGGAAGTTTTGACGCCATTATCGGAATGGATTCGTTATCGAAGAACGGTGCACACATCATTTGTGATGAGAAGATTCAGCGCTACCGAGATGGCGGAAAGGTTCGGGGCATACAAGGAGATTGAGCGACCGTGGAAGTCCTTCCTGCAAGCATCATCTCTTCCATTAAGGCCTGTATACATCCACAGAGGCTGTTCTTTTTCTTGGCTCGAATTCTACGAAAGAGAAGTGAGGCGAGGAAAGCAGCACACCTCAATGATGTACCCGCTGCTAGAGAATTTCCGATGTGTTCCCGACGATCCGATGTGGATTCCACCCGTCCAAAGTGGAATTCCAAACAGAGTCGATATTCCTGCAAGACCTCAGCCGGGCACCCCATCGACTGCTCTGAGAGAATGGAGGAACTGCTCTAAACAGCCATGTAATTGTCGCAGAAGGGATTCTATCGACCAAGTTCGCCACCGTGAGAGCACCAGTGTTGTTTAGTTAAGAAGGATGGATTGTTTTCGATGTATTGGATTATAGAGAATTGAATAAGTTAAAAGAAAGAAAGGACATCCGCTACCTTAAATAGATGATCTATTCGACCAACTCCAAGGAGCTAGTGTGTTTTCTAAGATCTATTTACTATATTCAGTTATCACCCTTTTAGAGTTCGAGAGAGGATATCCCCCAAGACTGCGCTTAGAGACTCGTTATGGACACTATGAATTCCAAGTGATGTCGCTTGGTTTCATCAACGCGCTAGCGAATTTCATGGATCTCATGAACCGAGCGTAAACCGTACATGGATAAGTTTGTGATATTATTCATAGATCGTATATCTTGATATACTCTAAGAGTGGCGAGGAGCACGAAGAGCATTCGAGACTCATTTTAGGATTGTTAGAGAGAGGGAGAAGTCAGATGAGCAAATTTTCTAAGTGTGAATTTTGGATTCCGTCTGCAATTCTTAGGTCATGTGATAGATAGTCGAGGTGTTCATGTTGACCCAAATAAGATTAAGGCTATTAATGAATGAGTACTCTTAAGAAACCATGAACCGACAGCTTCTAGGGTTAAGGTGTTACCATAGGAGATTCATCGAGGGATTTTCTAAGATAGCTAAGTCACCACCAAACTAATACAAGTATGATAAGTATGAATTGGGGAGAAAAGAAGAAGAATATTCCAACTTCAAGGAGAAGCAGTAGTAGCGCCCATCCTAGCTTTGCCTCGGAAGAAGCGAAGATTTTGTCGTAATCGCGACGCCGCATAAAGGCTTAGGTGCTGCTTTGATGCAACGAGAGCGTGATTGCTATGCATCCCGAAAACTTAAGAGCATGAGAAAACTACACCACCCATGACCTCGAGTTAGGTGTAGTGCTTGCTTTCAGATCCGAGACACCATCTCGATGGGAACCAAAGCAGTAGTATTTAACAACCATAAGAGTTTGAAGCATATCTTAGATCAAGTGAATCGAATATGAGACAACGCCGTTGGTTGGAATTGCTTAGTGATTACGACCGAGATTCTATCATCCCGGTAAGGCTAATGTTGCGGCCGATGCACTTAGTCGTAAGGATGACATTCCACCCCTACTTGTTAGATCCTTAGAATGACCATTGTCGTTTCTTTACCGCCCCAAATTTTAGCCTCTCAAGGAGAGGCATCGACGGAAGAGAACCGCCCCATGGAATCTTCATGAATGGTAGAAAGTGAAAGGGTTTTGTTGTTGCCCGACGGAATCCTTTATGCTCAGACAGGTTCGATAACCATTTCACGGTGGAATCCGTGAGTTGATCATGCATGAGTCGATAAATCAAAATACTCTATTCATCCCATAGCCGATAAGATGTATCGTGATCTTAAAGAACTTTATTGGTGGCCTAAATACGGAAGCTTCTATATAGCTCAAGATGTCAACAGGCTCGACTTGTTCTAAAGCATAGGCCTAACATCAAAACCATCAGACTTTGGTTCAACCCGAACTCCTTAATGGAAATGGGAGCGAATAACTATGGACTTTATCAATAAATTATCGAGAACAAGCTAGTTGCAATGACGCTTATCCGGTAATAGCTTGATCGCTTAACCAAGATCACGACTTCTTAGCTATTAGTGAAACCGAGCAATTTTGATAAGCTTGCTCGACTGTATCACCAAGAGGTAGTATCGCGCCATGGAGCACCGATATCTATCATTTCCGATAGGGATAGTCGCTTTACATCCCACTTTGGAGATCATTATGATAAAGATTAGGAACAAATTGGATATGAGCATCGCTACCACCCTCATACCAATGGTCGAGCGAGAGAACCATTCGTGGTTTTTGTATTACATGCTTAGAGCATGTGTTATTGATTTCGCAAGGTCGCGAGAGACACCTCCCTACGACCTCTTTACAACAATAGTTATCACTCTAGCATTAAGCGCCGCCCCATCGAGGCAATCAGACGGCCCGAAATGTCGCTCTCCCTGCTTTGTTGGGCTGGAATTGGCGAGTCAACTTACGGTGTCCCGAACTTGTCCTAGAAACCATCGAGAAGATAGTTCGATCTGAATCGCTGCAAACCGCCCGTGATATGACAAAAGAGTTATGCCGAGTAGAGACGTAAACCTTTAGAATTTCAGTTGCAGATCGTGTTTTGTTGAAAGTTTCTCCTGAAAAGGAGTGACTCGCTTTGGGAAACGTGGAAAACTCAATCTCGATATATTGGTCCCTTCCAATCCTAGAAAGAATTTGACCGGTAGCATACCGCGCTCGAGCTACCATCGAACTCGAGTAGTGTGTACACAATGTCTTTCATGTTAGTAATAAGAAATCTCTTCGGAGAAAAACATAGTTGGCCTTTAAGAGATATTCGTATTGAAGAGAAATTGAACTTTGTCGAGGAACCGATCGAGATTATGGACCGTGGAAATCAAAAGGTCAAGAACAGCCGATTCCGATTATTATGTTCGATGGAACTCCCCCATGGACCGGAGTTCACTGGGAACGCGAGGACGTCAGAGGAAGTATCCCAAACTTTTAATGACATCAAGCATCTCTGAGTAAAACCCGACCGGGTTCTTCTTGAGGCCTGGAGTCATGACAACCGGCAATTTAGGGAGTTTATTTTAGGTAATCGCAACACTTTAAACAAAACCGAGCTTTTGCCTTTATCACTATTTTTATAAACCATGACTTGATTTTATATCGCCTATTGTTTTTACGGATTATTTCATTATTAATTGAGTTATCGTATGAGTTTTAACTCTATTTGTAGGGGCACTATTCGACGGCACGTAAAAGTTTCTAAACCAGAATTATTAGAACTTTTAGACCAGAACTCCAAAAAATGACAAATAAATAGTCAAAACTCGTGGAAAACGTGAATAACGATGTTGAAAAGTCGAATAACGTGCGGGACACTGGGACAATATGTGAGCTCTGAATGGGTAAACCGGATAGTTACGAAAAATTACAACCACCCCCATTTTCCCTATGTACGGCTCCCTCCACACCAAAATAATTATTTTTTGAGTCCTTTTGTCCAAGTATAAAAGGCCTCCCTCACCTCATTTGTGCTAGCTCTTTCTCTCACTAAAAACACACACAAACCACTCTTTCTCTCTCTACTCTCTCTCTCCTCCAAAATAAAAACCCTAGCCACCACCACCACCTTCCGGCCACATTCCGGCCATTTTCTGGCGAGTGATGCTACACCTCCACCACCAAATCAAAGATATTTTCATCCTCTTTCCATCCATATATAATAGTCATACTAAAACCTTCATTAACACCTTAAAATCTTAAGATTAAGATTCGGATTTTAGGGTTTCAAGTGGTTTTGCAATTGGTGCTTGAATAAGGTAAATGGAACAAGATTTGAGCTTGTTTGAGCTATTATAAGCCACTTAAGGGCATTCTAGGGTTTCAATTCCCTATGATGAAATTTGGGGCTTTTGGGTGAAACATGAAATTAAGTCTAATTAGTGTCTAAATAAACAATTAATTAGTGTTTGGTAAGTGTGTGGTGTATCAACTTGACGGGTTTATGCATTTTAGGTTAATTTCATCTTTTGGTTAAAATAGATGATGGGTTTTTGTTTCGTTATTGATCGAGCTTGAATTATTGGATTGGATGTTGTGGAATTGATGGAAGTGTTTGGTTGGGTTTGGCATGGTGCATGAGCCAAATAAGGCACGTCACGCGGCCTTTGAGGTTGCGTCACGTGACCCACTTGGGCCACGGTCCGGTCGGGTCGTTGGTAGCTTGTTGGTTGATGTAGTTGAGGTTTGGATGAGACAGCGTGGAGCCGAAAAGCTTCTAGAGCTTGTTTGTTCACGTGGTCTTAATCATGACCGTGTCATGCGACCATTAGGGTCATAACATTGGTTTCGTATATTTGGTTGATTGATTGGTTGGCGAAATTGTTTTGAGTTGGTTTGAGATTGAATTGCGCTTATTATGACTTTTAAATTTGGACTTGATATATATATTGTTGACTTTGAGCTCGTCGCGCTAGCTTTTGACTTTTAGTCAATAGTTGACTCGACAAAGCCGTCTTTATGGACTTTAGTATAATTTGACTATTGATTGATTAAAAGCCGTAGTTATGACTCGTGCTTGTGGACCTCAAAGCTAATAACGATATGAGATTAATATTGAATTGATTTAAATATATATATATATATATATATATATATACATGAAAATGCTAATAAACTATGAAATATAAATAATAAATGGCTTTTGTACCAAAATGTTGATAACAAGTTTTATCTTGTTATTTACTATTTTAAATGAAACTAACGACTAAATTGGAAATGTTTTGTAATAAATAAGTAATTAATGTTTGATTACATCGCTTATTAATAAATGTCAATCGAGGACATTTAATACTAGTTTAAGTATTTATTTACTTACGCTAGTGTGCATGGGTTACGGATAACCTAGCATTTATAGTGTTGATCCACGGTGGTAGCTGGACTTATTAGGTTGAAGAACCTAATAAGAACCGCGCTAGGTACGCTAGGTAACCTTATTAATGGGTGAATTATCCTTATGACTCTTTAGGATACGATTGATTTATGGGATAATAAGCGACTACACGAATAAATAAAGGAGTTTATCGACTAAACAATGGTGAAATTAGATTTGTTTCTGAAGAGTAATTAAATTTTCAAGAGTTTAAGCGAGTGATGAGTTTTGTATGAAATAGTGAGAACGGCTCATCCAATTTTGACAAACTATAAGAGGGTATAAGAAGGAGGCGCATTAAATTGTGACCCGAAGAAGGAGGTTATTGCTTGCTCGACCAAATTCTCCGCTTCTTTGTTCGTCAAATTGAAGTTACCAAGTAGGTTATTTTATGTACAAAATCATCTTAAGGGCGAATTAGCTTTAATTTCATGCGCCACTTTGTGGTAATTATCCGAAACACAAAATCTTAAGACTTACGCAAAAGTACGATATAATGGACGATAATTAAAGGTAAATTCCTTGATTGGCGAAACCAATACCTCAATCAAAACTTTGTTAAATTTAATCTTTATGAATTGGTTAGTAAAAATATTTTTTTATTAAAATTTATGCTACAAGATGATTTCATGACATCTTTGTACATATTTGATTTGACACCATAAATCAAAACTAGTACCCTTTAAAATTAAGTTAGTGTCATCTGGTTAAAGGAACACTTGAAGTTGCAATTTACGTCATGTGGGAACTTGGCGAGATTGTGATGGAAAGGTAAATCTTCATGTTGAGTCAGATCTCACATGGACACATTTGCAGTTCTTTAAGTTAGACGACTTAAATTGAGTAGTAAGTGAGAACTGGACTCAAGGAACGAGATGGGGATAAAACATGTTTACATTTGCAATGTTGTTGGTAATGTAAATCCCATAATGATCTAGGAATTGAAAAAGGTTTGCCAATTATTTTTTGACAGATTACCTTATTATGTGCTTTCGTTACTAGCAGATCAACTGATGTAATGGAACTATGATAATTTGGATCCTAGTTTTCGAGAAAATTTTATGGTTATATGAGTATTACCTTGGGTATTTTATTTTCTTGAAAAGTTTAATTATTGAAAATACTAATATTGAATTTTGCTAATTCCTTAAATGTATTAATGCAACATTAAACCGTAAACTTGGATTATTCTTGTATTGGCAAATTGATCTACACCTGTAAGGGTTTTTGGTAGTCAACTTTACTAAAAGAATAAACCTAGTCCTCTTTTCATGAGAAAAGAGAGATTCAATCCTATTCTTTTTCATGAATGAGATTCAATCATATCCACTAGACACTTATGTCTTGGATCATTATTATACATCACCTTGTATCATCACTATACAACATCTTGTATCACCAACTATACACCAAACTATAGGTTATATGGTTCATGTGTTTAGGCCTAAATTTTATAAGGGTTATAGGTTTAGTGTGTTTGCGCCGTAAAACACAAGGTTAGTCAGTTTTTTATGTTGGGCCATAAAACATAACAGGTTTTGTTGTACCCAAAGAAGGTTTCAATATCTAGCTTAGCATCAACAAATAATGTAAGTGATGTTGTAAGGGTTTCTCCACCTAGAAGGGGTCTTGTTGACTTAGTGAAGTAACTCTCGAGTCGAAACTCGAGTAGTGGAGTAAGGCGGAGGAGCTTCGTAACCGAATGACTATAAATTATCGTATGCGGTTTTGCGCTTTATTTTCTTATTGCTTTACGTTTATACTTGCCTTATGTTATTGTTAGTGTTGATGCTTTGTGCTTATGTTTGTGTTGTGGCTTTATGTTTATTCCTTGTTTATGTTTGTGTCTTATACTACCATGATTGTGTAGATTAAATATTGTCAGTTTTCATACTACCGTTACTCAATCTTCCATCCATAGATTTGAATCTAAGAGACGAAAAAGATCATGATCCCACCATCATACCATATAATCCGAGTAGTTTTAGGATGAATGTTGGAAACTCTAAGCCATGTGGAGATGAAGGTAATATAGGAGTGAAGCATAACCTTACATACTTACATTGCCCATTTACGAATGATTACAAGAAACATTATGGGTTCAAACCATGTTTATTAGGGCAAGATGGATCCCTAACTAAGAATATCTTGAATTTGGAGAAGATAAATGATGATTACTTTCTTGGAGAAAACCTTGATTTACCCATTGGCCCAAATGAGTTAGGTAAGGTTAAGATGAAAGAAGCACACCCTTTTAAGCATATAATTCAAACACCAATCTCTCATCATATGGCGCTGTTCCAACAAAATGGTGTATATCGCTACTATCACCCACATGTAATCTTAAGTGTGGGGAAAACTTACCTTTTATTCGTTAAATAAGGGTAGAGTCAGCCTCGTGACTTGAACAAAAACAAGCGCGTGCGAGGCAACCCATGTTTACTTGCTTTTTTTTTTTTTTTTTTTTTTTTAATGTCATATATGCTTAATCATAATTGTTTAATTTTCATGTTTAGAGTAATCTGTGAAAATGCTTTGTTTTGTTTTTAACGTCATCTTAATTGCATATAAAGGTATTTTATAAAAAGATAAGTGTAGGAAAGTTCATATTTTGTTTAAATGAACGAAATTCGAACATGAAAGATTTACAATTCATAATTAGCACATATTTTTTCTTGTTTGTGTGTTTGTCTAGAGTCAAATGCTTTGTATCGAGTCACAATGAATGTTTACAGAAAATTCTAGGCATTAAAAGTTAGATTTTTCCCAAAAATATTCGAGAAAACAAAACGAAATAATATGTCGTCATCATCGACAACGTCACACTTACAAGGTGACGACGTCGGGCACTATATTAACAAATGTTTCTGATTTTGGTTTATCTGTTGAAACTTAATCTTTGAAAATTTCTAGATTCTGTAAATATTTATTTTGCAAGTATTATATCTTATCGCTTTCTAGTTTAGCATTTATTATATATAGTGTTTATCGTTGATTTTATGTAGAGTTTAGTGTTCGCTTTCTTATAGATTTCTGGTTATATTGGACAAGAAGATAAGATTCTCCCATGATATGCCACGTAGAATTTTATCTTTTGAATGAGGATTTGACCGTATATTCATTTGCCATTCATACCGAGCTAATCAGGGAGTACAATTTCTTTTATCTCTTTTATTTTCCTTTATCAAATTTGGTACTTTTAAGAATATTGGGACAATGTTCAATTTAAGTGCATGGAGGGTAAAAGGGCACCTTCACTGAGAAAAATATTTCACTACAACAAGACAAAAATCGGGGCGTCTAGGACGGTCCACTATATAAGGGACCGTCCCCGCTTCTTGAGTTGGCTATAAATACTACACTTTTTCAAATGATTTCCACACCTCTTGAGCACACAAACATTACATCTTCTTAATCCCCTTCTTTGATCACATTAACTTGTTATTTGTTTATGATCACATTTCTTCCATCATATTGCAAAGAAGAGCGCTCGTGATTCGCCAAGAAACAAAGTGTTGTATAATAGGCCTCACATACGTAACCTTAGTTACGATTGTTTTCTTGATCTAAACTCCTCGATCTCCATTCTTGTATATTGATAGATTCGACTTGTGTGTAAGTGAGAATTGTTGTGTAAGTGTAGATCCGGACGGTGTGTAAGTTCGTGAAGTATTGTGTGTAGTGTTGTGTAGATTGGTTCTAGCTAAGATTAGAACTTGACATTTAGCTTAGTGTCGGAAATCGATGTAAGCAACGGTGTATGGTTTTCTGCGCCTAAAAGGAGCTTGTTGACATAGTGGTTTTGAACTCTCGAGTGTGATACTCGAGGAGTGGAGTAGGGCGAAGAGAGAGCTTCGTAGCCGAACCACTATAAATATCTGCATATTGATTTTATCGTTCTTTCTCTTTATTATCTTTTACTTTCATACTCCATTATTATTTATATTTATTGTGTTCATTTATTTTTGATTTGTATCACATAACTTTGAATCTAAAAGATTTTCAAAAAGAATAAAGTTGTTTTTAAAACGTAACTTAAAACGGAGAAACTATTCACCCCCCTCCCCTTCTAGTTTCTACAATTGGCATCAGAGCCAAGTTGACCAAGAGTTTTTAAAGTATGCTATATTTTAAAACTTGAATCGATCTATGGATTTCGACAAATATCAAGAAGGGCAATATATGCAAAGACCATCACTTTTGGATCTATTGTAATACAAGATTCGAGACTTATGTGGAATTAAAAGATCTTGATCTTTGGCATGTTATTACCGTAGGTGACTTTAAAACTATTGAAAAGAATCCGAAAAACAAAAAGGATGAAATAGTTCCGAATGAAAAACAAAGTGATAGTCTTAAAAGAAATTAGCTAAAAATGATGAAGCCAAAATGGTAATCTATAATGCTTTGCCGAAAAAGGAATTTAAAAGAATTTTTATTTGTGATACGGCTAAAGAAATTTGTAAAACTTTGTTAGTCACTCATCAAGGTAATAATCAAGTCAAAGATAACAAAATGGATCTTCTTGTACAATAATATGAACAATTCGTCATTCCTGAAGATGAATATATTGATAGTGTCTTTGCTAGATTTGATATTATTATTACTAGTCTAAAAGCTCTTGATGAGGGTTATTCTATCAAGAATTGTGTGAGAAAATTTCTTAGGGCTTTACATCCAAAATGGAGAGCAAAGGTCACAAGAATTAAAGAATCAAAGACATAACCTCACTATCGCTTGATGAACTCATCGGGAACTTAAAAGTTCACGAACAAATCATCAAGAATGATTCTGAAATAGTCAAATGAAAAGGAGAAAGGAGATCTCTTGCTCTAAAAGGCTAAAAAGGAATCTAGTGATAATGAAAGTTCAAGTTTGGAAAGTGAAGATGAAAAATATGCCATGGCAGTTAGAGATTTTAAGAAGTTATTTAAAATGAGAGCTAGATTTGAAGACAACCTCGAGATGAAAAGAAGACGTCTTAAAGAAGAAGAGATGACAACATGGTGAAGGCAAAAGAAGATGTTTTAGATGTGGTGATCCAAAATATTTCAATAGAGAATGTCCTTATCAACCAAGAAAAAGAATCAAAATGCGTACATTGGAGGTGTTTGGAGCGATAGCGATGAAGAGAACAATGACAAGACTAAGGACGAGACATGTCTAATGGCACGAACTTCAAAAGAGGTACATTTCGAAGCCAAATACTATAATGATGACACATCCTCTCTAGATTCTCTTGAATTAGACAATGAGTATGATCGTCTTTGCAAAATGAGTCAAAAAATAATAATAAAAAATGAATCTCTTAAAACTAAATTAGAGGAAGAAATTTTTGAATTAAAAGATAGAGTATCTAGGCTCGAGAAAGGTAAGGAAATTGATCTTGGGTGCAAGTCATGTCAAAACCTTAAAATAGAAAATAAGGAACTCAAAGAGGAAGCCTCCAAGCTAAATAAATTTGAAAAGAGTACTCACTCACTTAAGAAAATGATAAGTCTTCAAAAGTTCTTCGGAAATAAATAGGGTCTAGGATTTAATCCACTTGAATCTTCTACGAGTGAAATGAAACAAATTAAATTTGTGAAACCCCTTATAATTGAGCCTTATACCGATGGTCCCCAAAAACATGTTGACGGTCCCACATATATAAAGGATTGTCCCGTATTTAAGGGACCACCAGCAGAAGATAAATTTGTATCTTTTTCTAAATCTATTTTAGGTCATGCACCAAAATATTTAACTGTGAACAATATTAAGGTACCTATTGCTAGTTCAAGTGAAGTAAAACGTTTTTATAAACCAATTTCAAAACCCGGAATAGGATTCAATAAATTGGCGAATAGATCAAAGAATCCACCACCTAGGAAATTTAATACCTCTTAAACTAAAACCCCACCACCTAGAGGAAAAAATCATCCAAACATGTATCCCGTAGCATGGAATAATAATTATGTACCTTGAGGAATTTATTCACCTTTTCAACATCCAAGTCAAATGCAACAAATGCATGGGATGTTTAACGCTAACAACTTTGGACCTATGAGATATTAAGGACCATAAGTATGAGTTATTCTATGATCTCATTAGATATTCTTGTGACTCAACTTGGATCCCGATGAATGGATTGAAGATAGTGGTTGTACTAATCACATGACGAAAAATCGAAAACAATTCTCATCATACCAAACATGTAGAGGAGGTAATGTCACTGTTCGTAGTAATCTCGAAGGTAACATAATTGGCAAAGGTATGATTACTCACAACTCTCTTACTATCACTAACGTTGATCATGTAGATAACTTAGTATTCAATCTAGTAAGTATTAGTCAAATATGTAACAACAAATGCAAAGTGGTCTTTTCCGAAGAAGGCAGTGAGATCATTAAGGATGGAAAAGTCATTGGAAAAGGAATTAGGAAAGGTGACCTATATGTAATGAAAATAGGAAATAGGTCTAATGACAACTTATGTCTAGCAACTATTAACGGTAATTCTACATTATGGCATAGGAGACTAGGTCACGCAAATATACGTTTGATTCAATCCTTGGCGTCTAAGGATTTTGTTAGGAATTTAACAAAACTTAAGTTTGATCAAATTTTTGTCTCAAGTCACAAAGCTAAGAATATAGTCTCGACCTCTAGATGCATAGAACTTCTTCACATGGATCTTTTCGGTCCATCCACCGTACGAAGTTACGGAGGAAATCTCTACACCTTAGTAATAGTAGACGATTATTCTAGGTACACTTGGACTAAATTTCTTAAGAACAAAACGGAAGCTTTCGAACATTTCAAAATTGTCAGTAAAAAAGTCCAAAATCTACTAGGTTGTTCAGTAGTATCCATTAGGACGGATCATGGTAGGGAATTTGATAATGAAGTGAAATTTGGAGTTTATTGTAATGCTAATGGTATTACTCACAATTTCTCGGCTCTACGCACTCCACAATCAAATGGTGTAGTTGAAAGGAAAATTTGTACTCTACAAGAAATGAGTAGAATGATGTTGAATGAACATTCCATTCCCTAAATTTTTTGGTGTACTGCTGTAGACACCTCTACTTATATACTCAATAGGATTCTCATTAGGAGATCTTAAGAAAAACACCATAAGAAATCTTGAGAGGTAGGAAACCTAATCTAGATTACTTCAAAGTGTTTGGAAGTAAATGATTCATTTTAAACACAAAAGATTATCTAGCCAAGTTTGACCCAAAGTCTTACGAAGGTGTCTTACTAGGATATTCTCAAAATAGTAAAGCATATATAGTTCCCAATAAGGAAACCATGAAAGTCGAAGAATCACTCAACATGACATTCGATGAAAGCCCTCCCCCACCTAAAACATCACCTTTGGTAGATGATGATTTAGATGAAGAAGAAGCCATCAAGGCAATAACAAGAAAAACCTAGGGTACAATATTGTGGATGACACCTTAGAAGTAGATGAAACCACCAATATTAAGGAATCTAGAAATCACCCTTTAGACAACATTATAGGAAATCTAAACCAAAGAAACCTCAGATCACAAGCCCGAGAGAAAAGCAACTTCTTCTACTTTATATCAATCATTGAACCTAAAAACATTAACGAAACATTGAAAGTCGAAAGTTGGATAGTTGCAATGCAAGAAGAATTAAACCAATTTATGTCTAATGTTGTTTGGGGGTTAGTACTGCTACGTGAAGTGCACAACCATAATAGGAACCAAATGGGTATTTAGAAATAAGTTAGATGTGAATGGTGTTGTATCTAGAAATAAAGCTAGATTGGTAGCACAAGGTTATAATCAACAAGAAATAATTGATTATAATGAAACCTATGCACCCATAGCTAGGTTAGAATCTAATAGGATATTGCATGCTTTTGCTTGTGCTTTAGACTTTAAGCTATTCCAAATGGATGTGAAAAGTGCATTCCTAAATGGTCTCATCAATGAGGAGGTATATGTAGCACAACCTCCAGGATTCATTGACTTCGAGAAACCCGATCATGTTTATAAACTCAAGAAAGATTTGTATGGTCTTAAGCAAGCTCCTAAAGCATGGTATGATAGGTTAAAAGATTTTCTTCTCAAACATGAATACTCTATGGGAATGGTAGACAACACTCTTTTAACTAAAAGAAAGATTCAAATATCATCATTGTTCAAATATATGTCGACGATATTATATTTGGTTCAATTTGTGAAGAGATGTGTGAAGATTTTTCAAAAATCATGCATGATGAGTTTGAAATGAGCATGATGGGTGAACTTACTCCTTGGACTACAAATAAAACAATTAGAAGACGACATTTTCTTCAATCAATCTAAATATATTAAAGAGATGCTTAAGGAATTTGGACTAGAAGATGCTAAACCTATGAAAACTCCCATGGCTACGGACACAAAGCTCACTAAGGATGAAGAAAGAGAGTTCGTGGATAGTACTAAATATAGGGGTATGATAGGTAGTTTATTATACTTAATTGAAAGTAGGCCCGATATCATGTTTAGTTTATGTCTTTGTGCTCGCTTCCAAGAAGATCCCAAAACTTCTTACCTTAAAGCGGTTAAAAGTATCTTCCAATACATTAAAGGTACTATGCACTTAGGACTATGGTATCCTAAGAGGACCTACATAAAAACTTTTGTGTATGCTGACTGTGATTATGCGGGATATTATGTAGATCGAAAGAGTACCAATGGCATTTGTACCTTCATGGGTTGTTATTTAACTTCTCGGTTCTCTAAGAAACAAAAGCGCTAGCTATCTCCACAACCGAAGTCGAATATGTAAGCGCTGAAAAGGCATGTCAACAAGTGATGGATGAAACAAGCTCTTGTAGACTATGGCATCACTCTAGACAACATCCCAATCATGTGTGACAACAAAGGAGCCATCGACCAAAGCAAAAATCCAATGCAACATTCACGAACAAAACACATAGAAATCTGTCACCATTTATTAGGGAGAATGTCCAAAAAGGGAATATTTCTATTGAAAAGGTTCCAACTGAAGAAAATATCGCTGACATTCTCACCGAACCTCTCAAATAGGAACCATTCTATTATCTTCGTCTATGCTTAGGAATGATGGAGCACATTCCTTAAACTCTTCTTATAAGCATGATCAATCATCTTATACTATATCATTGTAAGTCTCTTCCTCAACCTTTTTACTTATCTGAGTCTAGGATTCTATTGAGCACAAAACAAAAATTGGGGAACTCTTAATCTTTGTATTAATCTATAAAAATGTAGACTAAAATCAATATACTTCCCATAGATATAGATCTTTCATACTTAAACCCACATGAAAAACTCTCTACTTGCATGAAAAATCCCAATTTATTTTCTCAAAAATTCTCACGTTTAGGAATTTTCTTGCATTTTTTGGGTAAAAGGTCAAGATGACCCGGTAAATTTTCTTGCATTTTTAATACATTCCAAAAACTTTTTTCTCATTCATGCATAATGAACTCACAATCCTTGGACGAATCATATAACTAATATATTGTTCGACATGGACGATTGAGAAAAATTGAACTAAGGAGCTTTTGGATTATATCTTAGGCTTTATCTTTATTAGAGTCAAGATAGTCGCAACTCCACATTTGTTACATATAGACACACACTAGAAATAAAATTTTCTGGAAAATTTTTTGCATCCTTTTAGTGGAGGTCCCATAAACAAGGGACGGTCCCTATATATATATATATGGGACTATCGCCTATTGAAGGGACCGTCCCCAGATCAGCTATCACAATCTATTTTACTGTTTACTTTTTTTCACTTTTGACCCACCATTATCTAGCTCGGCCTATATTTCTCTGAATAAACATACACAATTTGAATTTCTTGCTCTCCTCATGCATGTTTTGCCTCCTTTAAAACAATCTTTGGCTATATAATCATCTCCTTCCTCATTCATCTTCATGACACACTCTTACTCTTCTTCTTTCTCTACTCTTCACAATGTCATTCATCATCTAGGAAACCTAAGATTTTCATCAAACCCATATGGAGGAAGAAACAAAATCTTGAAATTCCACTCAAAATGATGCTACCATCACAACCAATCCATTTATAAATGACACTCCACAACCTTCCTTTATCAAAATCTTGAAAAATCCACTCAAAATCTTGAATAAACATATACAATTTGAATTTTTAGCTCTCCATTTCCTTCTTTGCTTCACAACCTATCAATGACTCCTCCTCTTCACAAAAGAATCAGACTCCACCACCACCTCCACCAACTCAAATCAACCAACAATCAACTAGGGCTCTAGATTTTTCAAATCTCATTGATTTGTATCTTCTAAATGCAATCATTGCTCAAAAACAACAACCTCCACCAATGTCTCATCCCCCAACTCTAGATCAAGTTAACCTTCATGGGGGTCATTGCTTGTGTTAAATTCATAACCGCAACCAATCTCAATCTCTTTGACTTGATCTAGACTTCATCATATCCCTTCTTTTAAATCCTCACTTCCACCACCTCCAAACACTCCCATGCCACCACCCTTCCCTCCATCATCTAACTAAACATACTACTTGTTTAATTCTAAATAAATCTACTTCATCTTTTTAGTCAAGAAATCCTAAGGGACTAGACAAACTAGGATAGACTAAATTGTCTTATCTTTTCTTGTATTATGTATGATTTATCTTGAATGATCAATGGAAGTTTCTTATTAAGTGATATTATTGTGGGACTTGTGATTGTATTTATGGCTATATAAACCAACTAACTTTAAAAATTGCAAAAATTTAAAATCTTGCCAATCTGTCTAAATTAGCCACTGGTGGCAGTGCCATAAAACTGACCGGCGGTCCCCATATATACGAGATTGTCCATACATGTAAAGGACCATCCCCTGAGTAATCAAAATCCGCACAATCTCTTTTATCTGCTTTGTGAACACACTGATTCGAGTTGGATACATATATATACTTGCACTTGTACACTAACTCGGTTTTTAGCACATCGCCATAGCTTGATTCCTCGGTGCCCTCAATAAGGGGAAGCATTTGCATCGTCTGTTTTCTTTTCTCTCTACACATCGACGATACCTTTTTGATTCTACAAAAAGGGGGAGAAATGGACTAAACACTCTTTTAAAACTTCTTTAATTATATGTTTACATAAAATGAGTTTATATTTTGTACTCATCAAAAAGGGAAAAATTGTTAATACAAATAATGTCAAAAACGTTATTTATATTTTTTCGACCTCCATATGTTTTGATAATCAAAAATTTAAAAGGGTGTTGATATTCACACCATTTTTTTATACATACACCACAATTAAACACGTTACGTAAAAATATACGTAAAGAAGTTATTAATCATATAAGTCCATTCCGACACAATATCACTTAAGGTATGAACAAACAATATATAAAACTTGTTAAGTGATCAATGAAATATTTTTGTCCTTCAACCTCACACTTTTATAAATGTAACAAAACCATTTTAAAAAAAATAAATTATACAAATTATTTTTGTATTTACAAAGAAATGTTTTAATAAGAAAAATATTCAAAATCTGGTGTTTTCCCGCCCATAAAGATACCACCTTCACCAAAATTTATTTCACCACAACTGGACAAAAATCAGGAGCGTCCTAGGGAAGGTCCTTATAGGGGCGATGGTCCCTTATATATAAGGGACCATCCATGTTCTACGGGACCTTCCCCCGCTCCTCAAACTAGCTATAAATATTGCACTATTTTAAACTAATTTTCACACCTCTTAAGCACACAAACTTTTTGTCTTCTTAATCCCCTTTCTTTGATCACATTAACTAGTTGTCATTCGTTTATAAATGATCACATTTCTTCCATCATAGTGCAAAGAGAAGAACGCTCGTATTCGCCAAGGAACAAATGTTGTATAATAGGCATCACATACATAACCTTTGTAACACTTCTCTTCTTGATCTAAACTCCCTCAATCTCCATTCTTGTATATTGATAGATCGACTTGTGTGTAAGTCGAGAATTGTTGTGTAATTGTAGATCCGGATGGTGTGTAAGTCAGTGAAGTATTGTGTGTAGTGTTGTGTAGATTGGTTCTAGCTAAGATTAGAACTCGACATTTAGCTTAGTATCGGAAATCGGTGTAAGCAACACTGTATGGTTTTGTTCGCCTAAAAGGAGCTTGTTGACATAATGGTTGTGAACTCTCGAGTGTGATAGTCGAGGAGTGTAGTAGGGCAAAGAGAGAGCTTCGTAGACAAACCACTATAAATCTCTACGTATTGGTTTGATCATTTTTTCTCTTTATTATCTTTACTCTCATACTCCATTATTATTTATATTTAATGTATTCATTTATTGTTGATTGATATCACATAACTTCGAATCTAAAAGATTTTCAAAAAGAATAAAGTTGTTTTTAAAATTTATCTTAAAACGAAGAAACTATTCACCCCCCCCTCCTCTTCTAGTTTCTACAGTTCTTATCTTCACTTTCTGAGTTTCGCCTCAGGTTGTGATGAGTCTTTATCTTCAGACTCTAAAGAACTTATTGAGGATGACTCCTTGAACGTATTCTTACATTCAGGGACTTGTATTCACTTAGATTGTTTTTCATTCAAATTTATACTAAGGGGCTTTGAGCTCTGAATTGGCCCAACAACTAGATGTATTCTTAGTCTTTTAGATGCATCATAATATATTTTTAGATCAAAATTATATGCATGTACATATATTAGATGCAATTCATCAAGTTAGGTGAATCCTATATATTTTTCGTTATTTGCGCGTCAAATGTGTTGCTAATACCACTTTACATCGTTTTCACTTTAAAATCACTTTCAAAGCTAATTGGGATGCATCTAAATCAAGTCGATGCATTTTAATTGTGTGGTTATAGTTATTTCTTATTCTTTCAATTCTAATTTTTCTTTTCACTATATACGAAATGAATAACCCTTTACATATGGTATACTTCACATAGAAGTGTTAACTGAGACAACAAAAATTATAAATTAACTCTTCAGTCTTCCACATGTATTGAATCCATTCTTTATATAAGACTAGACAAATACCCATGTATAGCAATGAGAATTTTAGCGGCAAGTTTTTATAGTTGCATGGTTATTCATTTTCTTCAACTATAAACTAACAGAATATCAAAAAAGAAGTTGTAATATGATGTCTTGGATAATAGAGTTTGTGGATAAATTATTAGAAATTATTAGTGTTGGGATTAAGTAAACAAAAATCTTCTTTTTTTTAGAAACTACATTAAAAAAGTTGCCAAGCATTTTTTGAAATTTTGGGTGGAAATTGTTGAGGCAACTATTTCATTAAAGAAACATTGTTTGAATTTTTATGTGAAAATATAAGTTTGAAAGGGTATTTAGGAGATTAAACAATACTCACTTTTAAGTTTTAAGGAAAAACAAGCATGATTTATATGTAGTATAGATAAGAAAAACAAGGGTGATTCATGCTAAAGAGAAAAACTAAGGTATATACTTACCGCGTAAGGTTTGAATTTTAATGACTTCTGCAGTGGATACTCAACGTAGGCTGACTCATATTGAGATTTTCTCCATCCTAGAGACTCTGAAATTAATTTTATGATATTAGAGCATCTATAATGCATCAAATCTTTCAAATCTTTGATGCATGTAATACATAACTTTTGAATTTGATTGTATTTAATGCATAACACATTCAATAACTAAAGCTTTTAGAAAACACATGAGGTTTGCCAATTCATTGTAAAAAAGCTTTTCAAAAAGGGAGATGATTTGTACACATTTTTTTTAACAGGAGATGATTTGCACACTCTAACGTACAACAAGAAGAATGTATAAATAGTACAACTGTTTAATGCATAGTATGAAGTGTCCCAATCAAAAAGTTGAGTGTGCTAATCATTTCTCTTTCAAATAGCTTAATACAATGCATAAAACCCTTTCAAAAAGTTTATTTAGAATAGTGAAAAGCTTTAATCACTTGACCCATTGAAGATGCTCTTGAGAATTAACTTATCAGTATTATTAGTTTAATCTAAAAGATAAAGTATATATGCAGATTTATACAGCTCAAAGAGGAACATACCTGGATAGTGAATGGTGACATTAAACAACTTATTTAACATAAAGGAGGTATTCGACATGAAGAAATCGCGACGGCAAAGATAGTAACAATCTTTCTTCACTTCAAATTCAGATAAATCTCCTCCAATCACTTCTTCACCATTGGCATTACTTTCCAAGTTTTCCCCTTGTTCTACTTCACTATCATCTATATACACAAGGCTGGCACCGCACCCACTTACTACCATTCCATTCCCCACGATGATGGATACATTGACTTCATCACCAGCTTCTAATATGCTTCCAATTGGCCAATAGCTTATCCACAAAATATCTTCATCAACAATGGGTTTGACATACACCACAGGGTTGTATATCCAAGTTAAACCCTTGGTTATATTAATGATTTTGGCAAACAAAAGCCACACAAATTTATCCGGACCAGATGATCTGTATAAGGCTGTTACATTCAACCCCCGGATCTTGCGTTTGTCAGGATATCGAGGCACATAAACATAGAAGAAGGAAGATGATGATATATATCCGGATGGTATACTTTGATCCTGTAGGCTTTGCAGAAAGGTGCTCCTTATACCATATTCGTACAACATCTATGTCATAAAAATTCAGTGAGTCATAAATAAAACAATTTATAGGCAGGAGGGATATAAATCGATTTGTGTTTTTGTGTTGCTTATGCATGCACTTTAGAGAAAGAAATAACCTGAATACGCCAGATTCTGCCTTCGGTAATATAATTACCGACCAGGTCCACCTCATGATCTTCATATGCTTTGATCCATTTCATATGTCCCAAATCTGCTTCATTAATTTCGGATATGGGGACAAGTTTAAAAAGGCCTTGAATTTCACACAGTTTGAAACAACCGTCATATCTAAACTTCAGCAGTCTGTAACGAGCTGACTGAAAGGTTATTATTTCCAGTGATCTACACCAAGGTGTATACAATTCCTCTAGTGTACTTGGGATACAGAGGACAGACTTCAAGTTTGGACATGAAGTCAAGTTGAGTACCCGAAGAGTTTTAACATCAATGCTATTTGGCAAGAACTCAAATAGATTATAACTTAAACTCAAATATAAGAATGACTGGACATGGAACACCACATAAACATGACTGTGGTAATCAAGATCGCAGTAAGCGAGATCTAAAACCTTTAGCGAGCGGGGTAAGATAATCAATGGTTCTTCTAGAACTCCTCCACCAATACATAAAGTTTTTTGCCTTTCCGGTTTCACATACTTCGTCTTTGATAAAACCTTAAACAGCTTAGCACACCCTGCCAAGTCCAACTCAGAAAGACTCTCAAGGCTTCCTATTGTTTTACAAAGATGAGTCAAGCTACTACACAAACGGAGGATCAAAATCTCTAGTTTAGGGAGTCGGTGGAGACTTTGGATACGGACAAGTTTTTCACAGCCTTTCAGATTTAAATACTTGAGGGAATTAAGAACCTGCTCCAATAATAACAAGTTTAAATTTATCGTTGTATATTCAAATAAAGACTCTTTAAAACAGAAGAAACTTAAAGTCAAGTGATAAACAGAACAATGAATTCCTACCATGGGCGGTTCAAACTTTTCAAATTCCCCATAACTCATATTAATAGCCACTAAGCTGCTCATCAGTAGACCGGAGGGTAGTCTTTTCATCTGAATTCCATGCCAGCACAAATATCTTAAATCTGGAAAATTCCTCTTGTAGGACCCAACTGGTTCCACATATTTGAGCTGGAGCAATTTTAGGTTCTTCATCTTTATAAAAGAAGCTGTTTTAAGGACTAATGGCTGCAAAATTAGCATAAACTGAATTAATCAACATACCTCAGATCACATGAAAAGCGCTATTATTTTGAGTTAGATGCACCAAATATATCTGAAGTGTCAAGTTTCAAATTGTTAAAGCACATAAATACTCATAATCAAAGCACAATATATCTCATAAGGAACCACAAACTTAATGACAACCATCATCATTCATCGATTATCTCATTGTAACCATGCCTTAAACTAATTTTCTTTACACTACAAAGTTGGAGTCCTTTGGAGACGAACTACTTTTGGTGACAATGCATGTCATCACTAAAATTCACAAAACAACAAAAAAATCGAACTTTGACTCTGACGTCCAATGAAGAATTTTGGTATACGTTTGACCTTGGTTAATTGGTTATATATAACTCGATGACCACCAACATTATGAAGACCTTGTTGAGCATTACATGCGTCAGCATACGCATGACGGCCGCTTCGACGATGCTATTGCCGAGGCAAACTATGTAAGCAATTTTTTTCGTAACACACGTACTCATCATGTATCACGGCCTATTGATGGTGCACTAATTACCAAATACCCCTACCGCAGCAATAGGGGTGTTTGGTAATTGGTGCAACACTTACCAAACACCTTTGATGTTGCAACATGGTGTTTGGTAACTGCTACACCAATTACCAAACACCATGCATCAAGGGTAGTTTGGAAACTGTTGCACCAATTACCAAACACTCTTTCGTCATTATTATATAAACTTTATTGTTTAAAAAAAAAAAAAAAAAAAAAAACGACTGATGAAAACTGGACAAGATGATGTCACCGCCAAAACCTGCCCTTTCATGACATATGAGGAAATTCTCACTAAAGTTTTGCAAAGTAAAAATCATGGGCATATAGCCAGTAGGGGTAGGAAGTTACCGACTATGCGTTTGAGTTTTGGCAGGACCTCACTATGCCCAGGGATGACATATCCCAAGTTGATGAGATGATGAGAGAAAATACCGGATTGTTGCAGGAGGAAAAAAATAGGGTGGCGAGAGAAGCTGAGGCGGATAAAAAGGCATCTGAAGATACCCAAAACGCCTTTAATGACTTTATGACTTTTGACTTTCTATAATAAGTAGGTTACTTCATAAGCGTATTATCCCCCTCCCCAAATGTATTGTCCCCTCCGAAAGTCTATTGTCCCTCTCCCCAATTGTTTGCTCCCGACACTAATCGTTACACACAAGCGTTTGCTCTAGCCCTAGCGAGAACGTAGGTGATGATGATGATGGTGGTGGTGGTGGTGATGATGGTAGTAATGGTGATGGTGGTCATGGCAGTGATTATGATGATGCTTATGATAATGATGATTATGGATTGAGTTTGTATGGTATTTGTATGAAATTCGTTTAGATATTTAAATGCACATACTAGTGTTAGCTATCATTATCATTATTTTCAAAAACTATGACTTTGTATGATTGTTTTGGAATGAATAAATGGACGGATGAATTTGAATAATTTTATACCATTGTTTTGGATGATTTTCAGGTTGAGATTTGGTGGATTTTTTCTTTGGAAATACTATAGTTTCCGCACCTTTCTTTCTTTTACTTGCAGACAACTTTAGCGACAACAAGTGTCGCTTAAAGTAAGTGCCTTTTTGTCTGGTCTGGCGTCACTAAAAGTGTGGGCTGAATAAAGGATGGCAAAAAACCCGACCGGAGGAGAAACCCGAACCGAACTTATTGGGGGGCAGGGGCATGCTATCGGGTTTGGTTTGGGGCCTAAGGATTCTTATCGGGTTTGGGGCGGACGGACTATCCCATATATACCTTAAATATTGTGCTAGTATTTATGTACTAAATATAATTCTCTAATTTTTATTAATTTTTATCTTTATAATATTTCAAAGCGTGATCATAAATTCTTGTTTTGTGTCATAATATTCTAAAAAAGTTGTGATTTGTTCCAATGCCTAATATATTATTAATGGGTTCTCTTCTCGATTCTTTAAGTTATTCCGTAAAATCATATTGTTAATAGTGTAAAAATAAGAATAAACGGGGAAAGGCATGAGTATGATGGAGGATCGCGCTCAAAAAAAAAAAAACCCGATAAGACCCTAATGGGGAATGAATTTGGTTTGACATCTAGCCCAATGGGGCCGATAAGATCTAATAGGGATTGAGGCGGGTTTGGGGATGATTTTTGTTATCGGGTTTGGGGATAGGGATGGCCGCCCCGCTCCAAACCCGCCCCATTGCCATTCCTAGCTCAATATAAACAAGTTATTATTTTAACAATTTATATTTTATATATTTATATAATTGATTAAAAAATTAAATATATTTTTTTGGTTTATTTTGGGAATTACTTTTAGCGACGACCCCTGTCGTCGCTGAAAGTTGTGGACCCGACTCATTTGAACTTTGAACGAGAATTATTGTGGGGCCCAAGTTTCATCGTTAAAACTTTTAGCGATGGGCCTACATCAACGACGCTTTGGCGACCACGTCGTCGCCAAAGGTCTCCAACGCGCTGTAGTGTACCTCTGATTTCATCCCTTGCTCCACCTTTCGTATGTCTAGTGCTAGACCTTCAATTGAACGTGAACCCTATTGAAGAAACACATGAAATTAGAGAATACTAATTGACATGGGAGGTTCGGAAAAGGAGTGTAAGTTTAGCGATACATATAAGAATCATCTTACTTTTCCTTTTCTCAAGAGGTAATAAGCTTCATCATCATGCCAGACTCTACTACGTTTTGCAGGATCTTTGGATTCTCCACAAATTATATTTCTTCCCATGTCCTGAAGAAGTTGGTGCATCTCCAGTTTTCCTTTAGGCGAAATCGTAAGAAGGCATCTGTTAATGAGGGTCATGATCCCTGATTTCGCATGATAGTCATCCTCCAATATTGTTACCAATTCTTTTTCATATACACCAATAAAGAAACAAGCAATATGCAGAAACAACTCTCTGTGACTGAAAAGTGGCAAGGAATTAAAGCTCTTTTGTAGTACACCTTGGATTTTACAATCAATATCTCCTTTAAATGAATTCAGTGAGTTCAATTTACTTATCCAAATTTCTATAACACTATTTCTTGTCCATCGGTCTATTGCACTAACATATAGAGAAGAACCCAATACTTTAAGAGCTAGTGGGTTCCCTTCACAATACCGTGCTAACTCCACTGCAAGTTCCTCAAAACCTTCAATAGGAGTTTTTTCTCCAAAGGCATGCCAACTTAAAAGATTTAATGATTCATAAACATTCAACAATTTGAGTTTATGCACCCGGCACCTCCATGATATGGACTCAAACCATGCATGGATATCTAGACGCCTTGTTGTTATTATGATCTTGCTTTGTGTATGGAACACCTTTGTTCCAAGTAAAGCAGCTAACTCATCATCTTCAACAATGTCATCTAGAATAAGGAGAACCTTTTTTATTTGTAAAGCCGCCTCAATCTTACTTGTACCCTCAATAACATTGGATATCGTTATATTCTTTTTCCCTAAAATGTCACTGAGGAGTTGTTTTTGTAGCTCAAGCAACCCATAAGGTTGGTTGTAGTGCTTGCCAATCTCTTGGAGAAAACTGCCGCTTTCAAATTTGTGCTTGTTTGAGTTATAAATGTGTTGGGCCAGTGTTGTCTTGCCACCTCCTCCCATGCCACAAATTGCTAGAACGTCATTATTGGTTTGCTCATCATTTAACCAGGAATTAATACATTCAGCTCGAGTCTCTATTGCCGTAAGATGGGCTGGAGTACTGAGTAGTTTTAAATCTAATTCACGGTGAACTGTGTCAACAATTTTTGTAATAAAGTCTGTTTCATACCTGGAACAAAAGAACGAAAATTAGGATATTCACACACGTCATTAAAACCTCTTTACAAAGTAATTGCTTGAGTAATAGTGCATGGAATAAAAAAAGCTTTAGCATTTGTATGATTATTCCTGCAACTATTTTAAAACCACAATGAATCATCATAAAAAACGTACATACAAAAACAATTATATGCAATCTGGTTAAAACAAGATTTTCTACTTGCACATTAAAAAAGGTGCGGAGAAAACTACTACGGAGAACAGCATTTTACTAACATTACTTGATGTGAACTCATTTGTCCCGTACATTCAAAGGAAAACTAATGGATCAACTTAACCCGCACAATTTGACCTAAAACTGCTTATATATATTTTAACCCACTCCTATACGCCCTTTATAAACATAGATTGAGTTTGGAGGATAGAAAAAGCTATATATTTTGATGAGAAATATGACAATGGGCCAAGATGGCTAGTTAATTGAAACGATAGAGTTTCCTACGACTTATATTATAAATATGAAGAGTACTTAAAGTTGTACCCTGAAACAACCATGCCGTTTAAGTTAGCAATTTCGGCTAGAGCTTCCTTCCACCTATTCATTTTAGCCTCTATCCATTTCGATCCCTCAACTCCATCATCATTTACATCTATCGCGAACCTTCCTCTTTGATTCCTAACATCTGAAGGATCAACGTGATAAAACACAGGTAAAACAAAATGCCTGCACTTCGTCTTTGTTCAATAATAAGCAGCAGCTCATCAAGGCACCATCTAGAATTTGCATAGTTAGCTGACAATACAACAATTGAAGCCCTGGATTCAGTGATTGCAATCTCAATTTCTGGCGTGAGTTCTTGACCTCTATCAATTTCATCATTATCTCTAAAAGTACGAAATGCTGCTCGAACTAACGCATGGTAGAGATGATCGGTAAACGAATAACGTGTATCTTTACCTCTGAAGCTTAGAAAAACGTCATAGTTTGGTACACAAGAAAAAGATGAAGTAGAAGCCATTGCAGATAGTTGATAAGAGGTAAAAGGTTGGGGAATACATAAAAGGCGTGAAATGTCTTGTTTTCTCCTTCATGACAGTTGGACCATATACAGTTGTATTCCTTGGTGAATAATCCAATGAAAAATTTGTATCGGTTTTCCCAATTCTTTGATTGCAAAATAGTTACAGGTGGCTACACCTTTGCTTTGGTCACTTTCTATTATTTAAACATAAAGTGTACTAATGTTCCCTGAGTACAGTTAATGAACTTTGGTTCAAAAGTTGTTGAGATTTGATGATAGATTCATCTGCAGCTTGTCAACTCGTTAACTTAAACATTCTTAGCATTTAATTCTGTCTTAGTTTAAGTTATTTGATATTCAAATTCTATAATATAACACTACTGCATACTATATGTATGTCACTGACACTCCAAATTTAAGTTCAAAAGTTGTTGAGATTTGGATGATAGATTCATCTGCAGCTTGTCAACTCGTTAACTTAAACATTCTTAGGGGAGGGAGTGGTCTCCCACTCTTCCCCATTTTTCAGTTTCTCTCTCCTTCACATCACTATTTTTTCACTCATCTTTCAAACCCATCTCTAGAGGGAATGGACATCTTTCAAACTTTTCCCATCTTTCAGTTTCTCTCTTCTCCACGTCACTATTTATTTTTTTTTCAATTAACTTCAATATTTTATTAAAAATAAAAATATTTTAAAAACATAAATATTTCATTTCAAACAAATAAACTTAAAACTCCCATCCCCAACGTTCGGCGATTTCTTTTTTCGATTCAACACCGTTTGCAACAAAGGTCCGGTGTATTGGTCATGCGGCTTCAAGATGAACTCAAAATCGCTTTGTTTTTGTTGTTCTTCCATTTGTTTTTGTTGTTGAAGAGCCAAAGTTTGGACTTGTTGATCACGAGCAAGCCTAGCTTGTATTTTCTCGTACTCCACTTGAGCCGCCTTTAACACATCTTCATCGTTCATGCCACTACTCATGTTAGACTTTTTCTTGTTGTAAATTCCGGCAAAACTAGTAACCTTGTTATTCAAATCCTTCCATTTTGAGTTCACTTGATGATGGGTACGATCCGTTTCTTCACCCATATGCTTATTAAAAGTGTCCAAGACATTTTTCCAAAACGATCTACTTTTTTGGTGGTTGCCTTTTTTTGGGTCTTGAGAAGCGTTTATGAAGGCTTTGGATAGGGCAATTTCTTCCGCTTCTGTCCACATCTTCGACTTCACTTTCGTCTTTGTTGGAGCGGGAATGACCTCGACCTCTTCTTCGTCTTCTTCTTCTTCTTCAACATCTTATTCTTGTTGTTGTGTCCCCGGTACTTCTACGTCTTCATCGTCAACATCATTAGGGTAATACTCGAAATTTCCTCGTAGAGGTGGAGAGGGGTTCAAGTGAACCTCATTATAACTGGTTTGAATCGGCATGCTACTTCCGAGTTGGTTTGCTAATTGTAAAAATTCATGCCTTGGTTTGCAAATTGTGAAAAATCAAATTGGTTAGAAAATTGCTGGCTTGCGAATTGTTGGCTTAATAATTGTTGCATGCCGAATTGGTTTGGTTGGGTGGTTAGGTTGGGTTGGCCGAATTGTGAATTCGGTTGAGTGGGTTTCCGAAATTGAGAATTCGGTTGGGCACGGTTCGGGGTTTGGTTTGGGTTTGATTGGGACGAAGATGAGCTGGGCGCGGTTTTTGTCACGGGTTGGCTTAGGTTGGGATCGGTTTTTCCTTTGATCCATATAGATTTTTTGGGATGTATTTGTTTTTTGAATTGTATTTGAATGTGTATAGAGAGGTGAGAAATAGTTTTTTTTTTTTTTTTTTTTCATCTAGCCGTTACATCTTTTTTTTTCTTTCTTTTTGACCGTTGGAGGCGGGGTGAGGAGCGGGGAGAATAGCCCGATTTGGGATGGAATTGGTATGAATTTTTGGGTACCGCAAGGGAGGGGGTGGTGCTCCCGAGCGGTACCGAAAATTTTTTTCGGCCCCGATCCCAAACCGCAACGACTCCCTCCCCCCTTAGCATTTAATTATGTCTTACTTTAAGTTATTTGATATTCAAATTCTATAATATATAACATTACTGCATACTATATGTATGTCACCGACACTCCACCAAATTTGGCTATTGTTCACGCTTTTTTCTTCTAAGTGTGAGAATTATTTTTAGAACTCGTTACATCTAGACTGGTAACCAAAATAGTAGGGAGGGAAGAGATCCAGTGAGAAAAAAAACTAAAATGAGAAAAATAATAGCTACACATTTCAAATAACATGGTGAATTTTAATAGTAGAGCATTCATATTTGTAAGTGCATCGATATCTGAAATGTGTGGTAATGGTTTTTTCTCATCATTTTCATTTTAATTTTTCTTTTCATTTAATCTTAACTTAGGATCGGATGTGGTCCGCTTACATCAAAGTTACTACTCCCATCGTGCTAAAAAATATGTCCACTTATTATTTGCGCTTGTCTCACAATAAAGAGTCTTATTCTTATATATGTAGGGTATGGATCCAATGAGAAGAAAACATAAAATGAGAAGAAGGAGAAATAACTATAACCACACATTTGAGATGCATCGACTTGAATTAAATGCAATTAGATGCATCCCAATTAGTTTCGAAAGTGATTTTGAAGTGAACACGATGCAAATAAGTACTAGCAACAAATTTGACCCGCAGGGGATGAAAAATACATAGGATTTTCCTAACTTGATAAAATGCATCTAATATATGTGTATATATCTAATTTTTTGCTAGAAAATATATTATGATGCATCTAAAAGATTAGGGGTGCATCTAATTCAAGTCGATGCATCTCTAATGTGTAGTTAAAGTTATTTCTCATCCTTCTTATTTTAAGATTTCTTTTCATTTGATCCTAAGTCTATATATGAATAGTAATTATGAATACTTCTCTTATTTTGCCTTTCTAATCAAATCATGCATTAATTACTCATTTCTAATTTCTATAATAAGTTAAAGGGCAAAAATGACTTTTATCAATCTAAACTTGCGTTTATTACATATATCATAATTTGTCTAAACTTGCATTTATTATATCATAATTTGTCTATTTTTAATTTATGGATATTCTTTTCACGGAGGAAGTATTATATTATACTAGCAGGGTCCCCGCGTGATTTGGCTGCGAGTACCTGAAAATTAATTTTTTCAGCTAATAATTTATTATATTTGTATGTTTTTTGGCAATAGATTTACTAATTACTTTGTTCGTTTATGGACTATAAGCAATGCCAAAAGTTTGATGAAACTTTGCAAGAAATATGTAATTATTTGTTGGGTTTTTGTGTTTAGTACTTTGCTTGGTTTCTACAATGTATTATTTTAATTGTATTATTTTTATTGAAAGGGGGTCTTTAAAGTAACATTAATTAGCAGTTTATATGACTTATACGATATATTTTAATACTTGTACTTATCACTAAATGAGTGTTTCATATGCATAAGAAAAATTTTGTGTTTTTTGCTTCCTTACTTTTATTGTTTAATCTTCAGTTTTAAATATGTTATAACATGTTATATTTTTAGCTTCCTTACTTGTATTGCTAAATTTTAAGAAAAATAGTGAAAGAAGAGGTCGTCCTCCATTATAAGATAGTAAGATTGTTGGCCGGTCATCAAGTATTTATCATAGGCCTGACTTATTTGTTGGGCTTTACATTAAATATTTTGTGAACCAAAATATGGTCAAAATATTTCTTTTAAACTAATGTATCTTGTCTTAATTTATTGTTTGATGTATTCTATACATCACGTTTAGTCAACCTAGAGGTGGGTTTAAGAAAGACATAAAAAAGTCAGAGAGCAAATGTGATCATCTTATCTACTCATTTTTTAAATTAGATAAGTGGAGTTTCATCTTCTTTCAATATCCTAATTAGGTTGCAACCAAGGTTTCCCCGCATTTTCACACAACCGAATGTATGCATTATATCTTTTATTACCCTTTTTAAAAAAATCATGAAACATTCTTTTAAAACTTTCCCTCATTTGACTCAAATTCTCATCTTTTAATCCCGCTTGCACGGCCAAGTTAATGATGTGTGCAACACATCGACTATGAAAAAAAATCGCCATTACAAGGTGGCTCGTATTCCATTTTTAGTCGACGCATTGCATTTGTGTTGTTACTAGCATTATCCAACGTTATTGAAAAAAAATTTCGTCAAGTGAAATTTATGAAACACTTTTCTCAACAATTGGTATAAAGCATCTCCGGAGTGAGGAACCGGAAAGTCTTCAAATGCTACGACTCGCTTCATCATTTGCCAACTTTCGGGATCAACCCAATGTGCGGTAACACAAAGGTACGAAAATGGCAAATTATGAGGAGCGGACCAAACATTGGTTGTTAAATTAAGCATCTAAATTAAAAAACATTTTTTAAATCTTGTTTAGCCTTTTTCCACATTTTCATAGCATCGCGTTTTAGAGTCATACGACTTACATGATGATACTGCGGTTGCATATAATTCTGGTACACCTCCGTCGTCAAAGGGTCGTCAAAGTGGTTGAACGGCAAACCACGTTGAATCACCAAACCGGCAAATTTTTGACGGAGTAAATCATGATCGTATGCAAAAATAGTCCCGTCTCGAGCCATGGACGATTGACCGGCTTCCGGAACCGATTTGAGTGCCTTGCAATACTTTTGTTTGATGTGAGCCCTCAACGTCGAGTTGGAACCGGCAGACAATATACTCAAGCAAAGTTTACATTGAGCCTTATTCTTACCATCCGACATTAGGAAGTAGTTGTAGTTTTCCCATGGATCTTTTACACGGTCGCATGGTAAAATGCGGACAGCCGTTGCTTCACAAGTTGAACCAGCTTCGGTGTTGGTGGTGTTGTTGGAGTTTGAACTTTCCATTAGTGTTTAGTGAGCTACTTTCAATTTTGATTTTTTTGAGTGTTTTTTGATTGCTTGAAAGTGGTAATTAACCAAATACACAACACATCTATTTATACTAACATTTGTGTGGCAAAATAGTAATTTTTGAACAATATTAAATAATATCCGCCCCTTCTCCTCTTTCAAATTTTCAAATTCAAAATTTTAAAATTCAAAAAAATTCGAAAAAACCCGCTCCTCACAAAAAAACTGTTTCGTAACCGGTTATGGTTTTTGGTTAATAAAAACCGGTATCCAAACCGGTAATTTTTTCAAAATGGGAAACCGGTTCCTAACCGGCTGTTTGGATAAAAACCGGACCGGTTATGGTCAAAACCGGTTTTGACCGGTTGGGTTTTTCGGTTTGTTTTCGGGTCCGGTTCACTTAACCGGTTTTTTTGTGCACCTCTAATGAAGACTGCTAATCAACACCTCAGCCATGACAACAGATAAGGAGATATAACAGATAAAGCAGACAACAACCACAGTAAGCCAGATAAAAAACAATCAACCAAGACCAACAAACAAGCTGATATACATATAATAATCAAGAACCACAAGAAAACTGCTAATCTTCAAAGACTGCCTAAAAACCTAACCACCAGCGACCTAGACTCAATAATAATGACAAACACTAAATACTGAAAATGAATGCAACTCGCACCTAAACCAACTTAAATATCCAGTTTCACAGCTATCAGAGGGAAGAGTATGTATCATTGCTTCTCTAGAAAGTAGGTCAAGATGTTAACCTCTAAGTTTGCAGTATAGCCACTATTGTATTCAGGGGTTTAAAAGAAGAAATATACTTACAATGTTATAGAACGCGGAGGAATACAAACCACAATCACTATAGTGATCTAGAACCACCCAATTAAACCAGAATCCAATATCCCCAAATAACCAACAATTAAGGTTTGAAGAAACCTTAACCGCTCAAACTCCAAATCACCATATCTAGACCTAAAACACCACGACCGTTGAGATAAGAGCCTTAATCGAACAAGAAAACCACCCGATCAAGAAACCCACAAAAAAACTTGAAACCCTAGAAATCCCTAAGATATCAAGAACCACCAGAGATCAAAGTCGTGGCTCTGATACCATGTTAAACTATAAACCAGATCTCAAATCACAATCACAACACCAACAACTCACCCAACCAACCACTCCTTGGTGAAATACTTTATTACTTATAGTTCAAGAAGACGAGTCCACAAACATGTGCTAAATTAACAATACAAGAAAAAAGAGATAATCCCCGATACAAGAAAAAAGAGATAATCCCCTTATACAGGATGCTATCTATCACTCGACAGTGAATACAATACAAAGAATCTCACTACAACAATCAATATCAGACTAACAACTATACGAGACTAGATGATCACAAAATAGAACACAATATAAGAGAGAAAACCAACTTGTGTGTGAGAACCTCAAAGAGAGAATGAGACAAAGGAATGATATGATCTAGCTAGGGTTGGGAAGGATGACTTTTATATAGAAATCTTTCACTTCAGCCCCAGATATTCTTGTAACCTGTCAAATACAACCAAACATCCAAACTATACATAAAAGTGACAGCATTAGTCCCTTGACTTAATAGTCAAGACACAAGATTGTAAACAAGCTATACTTCAAGTATTAGCATTAGTTCATTTAGGCGGCCTGAATCATTTTGTGATTAAGATTAGGCCTAAAATGGTAACACATTATTGGGCCATGATATATTTATGGTTGTAAATCTTAAGACTAGTAAAGGCCTGTTATGTAGTATTGATACACACATTTTGAGTCAGATCCTTTATGAGGGCTAGTAGGTTCCATAAGATAGGTTCCATAAGAAAGGTTTCCTGTTTCAGGTGGTAATAGTTTGCTAAATAACCATGAAAATTGTGCATAGGACGCCATAGTATATGGCTCTGTTAATTAATTTTGTGCTAATATTGTTCTAATTTTACTGAATTTATTATTATTATTATTATTATTATTATTATTATTTATTTATTTTATTATTATTATTATTATTATTATTATTATTTTATTTTTTTTTAATATTATTTTTTTTAATTTTTTTTATGGTTGGCTCTTTAGCACATGTATGGTTTGTGTGTCCATTATTTATAGTTTTTCAAAATGATTGTATCACGAGTACCTTTGTTTTTTGTAACATGTATCATGTGTTCGATTTAGTTCACAACTAGTAGCTAAACCTGAGATTAATGAAAGTGATTGGGTGCATGAATTCTGTTAAACTTGTGCCACTTTGGTCTAAGTAAATGAATAAAAGCTTGCAACATTGGAAAAAATATGTCTTTGTAGACGTGGTTCCATTTAAACTATAACATTATCAATCTTGTGGACACAGAATCTAACATTTAGATCCCAAGAAAACAAGCAAAAGTTTAAACTTAGGTCGTGAAAAAACAATTATAACCAATGTGTTATAAAAAATAAAATGTCAAAGATATGGCTTTACAAGTTCAAATTTTGTATGGGTAATACAAATTGTGAACCCACAGGAACACCCATAAAATACTGACAGAAAGTTTGTGTTAACCAGAGATTTGTTTAGCTGTGGAAAAAAATATAATTATGAAATCCTAGGTGAATTAAGTCTGATCAAAACAACTTTGTTATGATAATGATTATCCCAACATCATACATAAGAAACTAATAAGATGACAACCATCTTCTCAAATTTCTGACACGGGTTGCCACTTCTATAGGATCAATATCCCCGATCACAATCAGTCTTCCTATTTCTTTATGAAGGATTACATGCTCAACGCCTGCAAGACTATATACCACCTTCTCTATCTTGTCAACTTCACTTTCACTATTAAAATTCACTCCTAGCTCAAATTTCTGGATTGTACACAAACAATAGGAAGGACAACAAATAATGAACAAAGGATAACAAGAGCAAATGATGTTTGAGGAACCAGATGTAATTAAATTTTTCTGTAACTTCAATTGATATAAAAAAAAAAAAAAAACAACAAACTTTTTAAGAATGGTGTGTAAACTACCCACATAGATGGAATATATAACCTACATCATAGAGTATATCCTGAATAATTACAAAATATATCTGTAAATATCTACACACAAATATCTTAATAGCCTTTTGTTATATATATGTATTTTGCAGACGATTTGGACGAAGAATTGCAAGACTTCATGCAAACCAACGATGCATATTGTAAACCACTCAAGCATGCAGTTTCTTTTTCTTATATCAGAAGTTGTAATACGGGGATTAATTTACTCACCATAGTTTTCTAAAGGATATAAAATATAAATTTAGTTTATATCACACACAAGTAAAGATAAGTCATGCCAAAAAGAATTATCATTGTATATACGTACTTTGCGATGCAAGTTGTTAGGAGGTTTCACATCCAGATATATTCCGCTAAAGACAACTGACTGGTGAGATTTTCTCCATCCTTGCGACTCTGTAAATTTGTTATATGAGGATCTAACGTTATTTGTAAGGAAGGGTCAAAGGGTTATTTGAGAACTGAGAACAATATAAACTATGAGAAAAGATCCGTGCAGAACATATAGTAGAACATTTCCTCCCATCTTGACCGTGCGTTTCACTTTCATCCAAGATAAGAATAGAGCTTTTCATTTATTTTTTAAGGGTAGGTTGGGTATGTCAATAAATTCTCATATTTCATAACTCTCATTATCAATACACACAGCACACACATTCTCTCTAAAAAACACTCTCTCATATCCTCAATTCATCAAACCCTAACCCCAATATTTCGATTAATGCTTTTCAATGGACATACGAGATGAGATATCAACCGCACGTTACTCCAATCGTCTTCATCGACACTGTTGATCAAAACAAACTGATTCTGCATACAGTCTTGATTACATTTATCAAACCCTAACCTCCAATATTTTCTTCTTCTTTTTTATATTTTTTTTTATTTTTATATTTTGTAGGTTTTTATTGTTTTTGTTTTGGTCGATTATACGTGTAGCTTTCTATATACTTTTATATATACTTTTGATTATATGTAAGTTTATTGTGATGAAAATGGATTTTATATGTTATATATGTTATGTTCTTTTTTTGATGAAAATGGTTTTGTATCATTACATTTTTGATTTTTAGTGCATTTTGATTTACATTTTCAATGGATTTTATTTTGATGAAAATGGAGTTTAGTAGTGTTGTTTAGTTGAGTATATGAAGGAGCACATGTGATTCGTAATGGATAAACCGACGGTTTTGAATCCTTCCCTATTTCTTCGTTTAATCCCAAGGATATTGCAAAGGAGAATGTGGCAAATGAGAAGGTTAATGTGCGAAATCAAAGGCTAATCCCAAGGATATTGCAAAGAAGTTTTCCGAGGCTAATCCCAATGTTAAGGTGTCCGAGGTTGCGAAGGAGGCGGGATAAAGCGAATGTGGTTAAGGATGTGGCAAAGGAGAATGTGGTTAAGGATGTGGATAAGGAGAATGTGGCAAAGGATACGGAGAAGGTGTTCAAGGAGAAGGTGGGTGAGGTTGTGAATGAGAAGGATAAGGTGGCCGAGGTTGTGAAGGAAAGGATAAGGTGGCCGAGGTTGAGAATGTGGATGTTGCAAAGGATACGGAGAAGGTGTTCAGGGAGAATGTGGATGTTGAGGTTGTGAATGAGAAGGATAAGGTGGCCGAGGTTGTGAATGAAGGATAAAGGATAAGGTGGCTAAGGGTGGTATGGAGAAGGTTGCGGATGTGCAGAGGTCTAATGCTAAGGCTAAATTGAAGGTGGATGTTGTCAAAGATAAGGAGAAGGTTCTTTGAGGTCCGTAAGTCTAAACCAAAGGCTAATCCCAGTCGAATGTTCCTAGGCGTATTACTTCGGCTAAGCCAAAGGTTGATGTTGATTTGTCTAGTAAGAAAAGGAAGTTGTCTCAAGAAGAGGATAGTCGTTTGGGTGCAAAGAAGTCGAGGGGTTTGGCTGCGAAGAAGGTGAGGACTTCTGATAGTGATGAAGTTGGTTCAGAATCATCGAAATTTAAGAGAAAGAAGCGTTCCGATGAAGGTAATGTCAAGTTAGTTTCATCGAAATTTAGTTTTTTTTTAAGTATATTAAGTCTGATTCTATCTTTTTTACTGCTTTGTTTGTGTTAGAATAATTTACTGCAATCACATGTGATTTTTATTCAAATCACATGTTAAGTCTGATTCTTTATTAAGAATCACATGTGATTCTGATTTGTATATTTTTATTTTTGATGAAGGTGTTTTTGTCTCTAAGAAGATTAAGAAAAAGAAAGGATCGATGAAGAGAGGTCCATCTAAGCTTAGGAAGGGTAAAATTTTCAGCGTGTGTTTGAAATGTTGAAGGGTTTAATGAAAGATGCTTCTGATTCTGAAGATGAAGGTATTGCGGAGAGGTCGAAAGTGAAAGTTAAGAATCAAAAGGGTAAGGTGAAGAAGGTGAAGAAAGATGTTTCAGAAACTGATTCTGAAGATGAAGGTATTGTGGAGAGGTCGAAAGTGAAAGTTAAGAATCAAAAGGGTAAGGTGAAGAAGGTGAAGAAAGATGTTTCATAAACTGATTCAAGATAAATGTATTGTGGAGAGGTCGAAAGTGATAGTTAAGAATCAAAAGGGTAAGGTGAAGAAAGAGGTTTCAGAAACTGATTTTGAAGATGAATATATTGCGGAGAGGAAGAAAGTGAAACCTAAGAATCAAAAGGGTAAGGTTAAGAAAGAAGATGCAGATTCTGAAAATGAAGATGTTGGGAAGTCGAAGAAGTTGGGAAAGAAAATTATTTTGTCACAGGCTGAACAAGAGCAGTTAGAGTATCTTGAAAATTTTCCAAATATGAGGGTAAGGAATGCTCCTTCTTCGTTGTTTTCTTCTATCCGTGAATCAAAGTTCGACATGGGTCCATTTCTTACTGACATAGGTTTTCAGTCTTTTCGTAAAATTTACATTGATCAACTTCCATCGAAGTTGGGTAGGTTTGTTGTTGCCAATTTCAAAACAGAACGAATAAGATTGATTTGTTGAATGGTTTGTCAATTGATGTCACTCCAGAGAAAATTAGGGATATGTTAGGGATTCCATTTGGTGGTTCTTCATTGTTTTCATTTGACGAAAGACCCATTGACCATCCTTTTGTGAGATCTTGGGTTCGTAGCTTTATCCAAAGTCGCTTAAAGAAATACGGACGGTGGATGTTGCTAGGAAGTTGGTTCTGACAACGGTGGTTGATAATCTTTTCAAACTTAACCGTGATGTTGTTTGCCAACACAATGGGTCGGTGTGAAGCGATGAAGGGCAACTTTGCTTAGATGTTGTTAGATATATTCTCGAAGATCTTCCGATATCGACATCGATCGGTGTGGTTATATACATTCGTGCCTTGATATAGTAGCAACCCGAAGGAGATTGCCATTACACTGGTCCGTTAGCCGTCCTCATGGTAAGTTTATAGATTTATTTAAATTTTAAAATGGTTCCTGGTTCTAGTGATATGTAATTTTTATTGTTTTGTTTTTCTTTTCAGCTTTTGTATCTAGACTCTACTAAATTTGAGAAGTTTCATGTTGTCCGTTTGCGTCCGGCCATCTTAAATTGGTCCACAACGTTAATGAGACAACGTATGGAGCTTGAACTAGCTGAAAGGAAGTTGGGGTGTTTAGAGCTGAATGGTGAGTGGGTGAGGTGGAGTCTAAAGAGTCGGAAGGGTTCATTGATCTTTGGTTTGTCTCGAATCTTCGACAAAGAGGTTTGTATAATACATTTTATAATTGTTCATTTGAATGCATTAAAGAGAAATCACAAATCATTACTCGTAATCACACGTGATTCTTTGTAGGATCACATGTGATTTGATTAGAATCACATGTGATTTGATTAGAATCACATGTGATTTGATTAGAATCACATGTGATTCTATGTAGAATGACATGTCATTGACTTCAATATTACTTTTCATTGACATCATTATTGAATCGGGTTTTGTTTAACAAACTTGAAGAAAAGTTTTCTTTGATATGTTACGAAGACGTGGTTTTGAAGTCGATATGGTAGAAGCATATTTGAAGTATCTTGATGATGAAAAATTCATTGAACTTAATGAGAAATATTGTGAGCTATTCAAGAAACACGTTACTTTCGGCAACAATGAAACCGAGGATAAAGATGGGTGCAGTCGATAATGATGGTGTTGATAATCTTTGGAAATCGTAAGGATTGCAATGTAGAGGATTTTGGATTCAAGAAAATTAGTTTAGATGACATGTCATCTCAGAAACAATTCTCGGGTTGAGAAGGAAGGTGTCGTTCAAAGGAAGCAGTCATTCCTGCTGACATTGATAAGCCGGTGAAAATGTGCGGGTGTTGAAGATGAAGAGTTGGAGATCACGAGTACGCTGAGACTTATACTCGGTGGCTAGAGAATAATGTCGATATGGTGAATGAGGTGATTGATTGTATTGTAGATGAATACCTATATGTAATACTCTAATGAATCTGACTTTGATTAGTTTGTCTTTTAATTTTCGTTTTCTTTTAATTTAAATTATGTTGTTTTGTATCGTGGTCAAGCGGTTGATGAAGAGATGAATCGAATGTGGTCGTCCCGAATCAAGGTCCGTCTACTCCGAGAGAGTGGCTACTCGTGCATCGAACGTTAGTCCCGAGGTTGTTCTTCCCGAAAACGAGCCGTGAAACCGTCTCCGTTCCTCCGCTCCCCATACATGAATCGAAACCAAAATTGTACCGAACATTACAATGGTGGAATTTATTGTCGGAAGCGACTTGTTTTCTATGCGGGGTGACAAGATGTAAGTTTATCTGTTTATTATTTTAGTTATTTTTTTTTTTAACTTTGAGCTTATGTCACATGTTCTTGTAACAGATCACATGTGATTTTACACAGATCACATGTGATTTTACACGGATCACATGTGATTTTACACAGATCACATGTGATTTCTAATAACATGGGTTTTTTTGTTTCTACAGTGAAACTATTTTTGAAACTCATTCTGGATATAAAGTTTCATCAGTTCGTTTAAGTATGGAAACTTTAACTCCCGGTTTATGGGTCGATGTGAATGTTGTTGATTGTTGGGGTGCTGTTCTCAACTATGAAGAGAGTTTTAAGGAAGTTGGAGCCCCGTCGAGGCATTTCTTTCCATTGGTTGTATTGTAAGTGTTTTGTTATTTTTTATGAACTTTTATTGTATAATTATATAGTTTTGATTATAGATTTTGTGTTTGTTATTTTCATGAGATGAGCAAATGATTGATGGTAGTTTGGATTACGGCGAATGGAAAAGTTTTGAAGCACAAGTTTTGGGTCATTTTGAAGATAATTCATGAATTAGCCTAAAAGACGTTGATTTGGTAATGTCATTATTTTTAGAATTATAATTGTTAAATCGGTATTTTATTAAGTTTACTTTCTTTTTTTTGTTAAATCGGGCATTTTTCCTATTTGCGATGGTGGGCATTTCTATGTTGTTGTGTTCAGCCTTTCTAAATCTATTGGGATGACAATCCTTGATAACATTGACAGTGGTGAATCTTATGATAAAAAGTATAAAGGAGCATGTGATGTTCTTGTAAGTTTGAGTTGATTTTACACAGATCACATGTGATTTTACCCAGATCACATGTGATTTTACCCAGATCACATGTGATTTTACACAGATCACATTTGATTTAACATGTTCATTATTTATTTGTTTTTTGTAGAAAAAAATGTTTTCCCGTCATCTACAGTTGTATGGCAACAAAAAGCATGCTAGCATCATTAAGTTGAAGCCAAAGATCCCAAAGTCGAAATGGAGGACTAAGTCAAACTACCGTGATTGTGGTATTTTCGCCATGTTTCATATGGAAAACTATATGGGTGAAGTTGCTACAAAGTGGGATTGTGGCCTTGTTCCCGAGTCAAAGTTCTGATTTGACATGTTGAGGAGGCTGAGGTTCAAGTATTCTACCAAGATGCTGTTACATGAGCTTAACGTGTATCGGGAGAGGGTGCTTAGGGAGGCAAAGGAGTTTGACAAAGTTGATCCTGGAACAAAGTTCATAACAATTGTGGAAGCGTATAAGAACAGGAACAAACGTGAGGATGTTAAAGACATGCGCTTGATACAACAGTGATTGTTATCGTCAAGACTTGGATAATCGTCTTTTGTGCCTTTTTTGAAGGTGTATAAAACATTAACATATCAGTAGTTTTAGTTTTATCTTAAGTATGTGAAGTTCAGTAATTTCCAGGGTTTGAACACTAAGTATGTGAAGTCTAGTAATTTCCAGGGTTTGAACATAGCAGGGTTTTTCTTTTTGTGTTTTGGGAAGTCAAATTAAATCCTGCTTTTGTTATAACTGATTTCAACAGTAGTAGTTTCTTTTTTAGTCCCTTTCTAGTGCATTATTATTTATTTTGCATATACTTACTTAAGAATGAAACATCAATCACATGTGATTTCGTATGCAATCACATGTGATTTGGGGTACAATCACATGTGATCTGGGTACAATCTTTTTGTAAATATTCCATAAGTAAACAGGAGTTTCATAAGCAAACAATACTTTCATAAGAAAGTAAACAATCATTCAATGTATTGTAGATTTGTAAAAATTCTAAAGAAAGTTTCATAAGTAAACAAGACTTTCATAAGAAAGTAAACAATCATTCAATGTATTATAGATTTGTAAAATTCTAAAGAAAATCATTATATTCAACACTCAACATCGCTTTAATCCACTGATGTTGGTTCACTTGGCCATGCACCGCCAACCTTAACAATAATGCCTGACCCATTAGGGTTAACCTTATCCGCTTCACGAGCCACAACATTTACTTGAACGGCCTGACCCACCATCGACCCTGTCCCAACACCAACCTCAACACCAAGACCTGAGCCACTAGGGTTATGTGGAGCCTTTCGCCTTGCTTTAGGGTTCAATGGACAAGTTGTTTTTGTATGTGAGTTTGTCTTCTCTCCACAATGTCCACAAGGCTTCATTTGTTTCTTTTAATTGTAAGTGCTTTTCTCTTTCACTCTTTCTCCTTTTATTGCGTTCCGCTCAAATATTCCTTTGTTACTTGCTTTTGTTGGATTGTTAACTTTTTTTTTTCAGTTTAGAAATAGCAAAATGTTCCCCAATCACATCTGCCTTGTTTTTCCGGAAGGAGCATTTGGCACCTCATCTTGCACTTCTTTCTTCAATTTCTTCATTTTTTCAACAAATTCACCCATCTTTACTACGTCACTGCCCAACCGAAATAAACAATCATCTAATAGACAAGTTGCTTCGTTTGTAAGTCTTTCAACTTCTACGTTTTTTTCCCCATATCTGTTTCTTTTTCTTCTCAAGTCAGGTGGAATTATATCCCTTGTCCACCGCCTCAAAATATATTGATTTGGAATGACGTCAATATCACGATTCTTGAAGACACAAAATATGTGTCGGCATAGGAACCCGTATCGAGCAAAATGTCTGCAGGAACATACAACCGACCCATCTTCTATAGTACGAAGTACCTTTCCAAATCAAAATAATACAAGAATTATATTCCGTAAATGTTATTTATATGTGATCAACAAGATCACATGTGACTAATGTTGAATCATATTGATTCAACAAGAATCACATGTGATTCTTGTTGAATTCAACAAGAATATGATTGAATTCATTTGTAAGAGATCACATTTGATTTATAAGAATCACATGTGATTTACAAGAATCACATGTGATTTACAAGAATCACATGTGATTTTACAAGAATCACATGTGATTTTACAAGAATCACATGTGATTCTAGTAAAAGATACAGATAATTTTAGAATTCAAGATTACATACCTTATAGTCTACAACTGTTTGTGCTTCTGTATCGCTTTCGTATTCAATTTCCTTGTTAAGTGTTCTATAAGGCATTGGATTTTTGTCTCTAACCATGACAATCTCACAACCGTCTTGTATATTCAAATTCTGAATACTACAAGTCCAGCATGCTTCACTTATTTCCTTTTGAACAAGCAGAAATATTGTCCTAGTATACACTTTTGCTGCATGACGCTCAATTATTAACCTTGTTTCACACTTTGGGGCTGCGTCTAGTGTTTTAAAGTCTAAATGTTCCTGCCTATAACGTTGCCTTTCCATTGCTGCTTCATAGGACATCATAAAACTAACTAGTGTTGCTCCTGGGCTTGTGAAACTTTTGAAGAATGAGTTTTCACTCTCAGACCTTGATGTGGTTCTCATCAATCCAAATAATGGAGAGTCTATAAAATAAGCTGGAATCCACATTTTTCTAAGGTTAAACATCTTTGTCATCCATTTGTGGTTTTTCAAACCAAAATCTTCAATCAACTTGGCCCATTTCTCTTCAAATTCCAAAGGTTCCATGAACATATTCCAAATGATCTTCTTAAACGCTTCTTGAAATCGGTTTCTTTGTATATTGCTTGACAAACTGTTTTATTGTTAAATAGAGTTTTAGTGCCTTATTTTTAACACAAATCACATTATATATTTCGGATTAATCACATGTGATTCATATGATTTTATAAACAAGTAACATGTGATTGTCACATTATCATGTGATCCATATTTAAATTGAATAAAAACATATTGTTTAGAGAATATATTTACCTTTGCGAGAATTTTTGATCAATATGCCACATGCAAAGTCCGTGTTTTGAGTTAGTGAAAACAACTTCAATAGCTTTCTTCATTGCTCCATCTTGATCTGTTACAACCATGGTCGGTTCTTTATTGAATGCACTCATAAATGCGGTTAGTAGCCATGTGTATGATTCAAGATCTTCTTTTAAAAGCATTCGGAACCAAAGGTGACGACTTCTGTGATTATCACGCCGATGAATGGTACAAACACCATGTGGTACCTAAGAACATTACCTCAAATAATTAGTGTAATGTAGAAGTAAATCACATGTGATTTCTACTATGATCACATGTATTACATCTAAATCACATGTGATTTTCAACACAATCACATGTGATTTTGTTATAAATTAGTTCATATATATAAAAAAAAAAAAAAAAATCTTACTTGTTACTCCCGAAGGTTGCATCAAAAGAAACTATGTCTCCGAACTCTTTGTAGTTGCATTTTGCAACTTCATCAGCCCAAAACATCGCCACTAACTCATTGTCTTCTACCTTATATTGAAATGTAAAGCTCCGCACATACATCTTTCTATTTTCCATTTTGTTTATAAGCATTTGTGCGTCACTTTCCCCTATGAAGACATTTATATCCCTCAGATGATTCTTAAAATCATCAGACGTCCCATGAACATATTCATACCCACCTTTCAAACTGGTTAAAAAGTTGTGTGCCCTTGTTGCGCCAATCTTGTTTGTTGCCGCTTTGACAATAAACATTTTGTCTCCTTGGGTCATTCTTCTTTGTTTTTTTGTAAAATGTTTGTACTCTTTTGGAATTAGGACATGGTTGTGTTTAGGAATAAACCGAACTAACTTATATTTTCGAAACTTGGTCCAATTCTAACCTTATACGAGCTTTACAACTGTTATATGCGAGTTGTATTTCTCTTTGTTTGTCCTTGTTTTGAGGATCCAAAGTGTCGATATTAATACGTCTTGGAATACCTTCTTTATTACACATGATGTATTTGTGTTGTACCATTCAGATTTTGTTAATCGTTGCCTCGACTTTTAATTTGAAAACCTCCTGCTCAAAGATAAGTACTATACATCTCTATAGCTTCCTCTATAGTGTCATAGTATTTCCCTCTTACGTACACAAATTCCTTCTACATGAGGCTCCCAATATATCGATCCACCCGGTGTTTCAAAGATGCTCATATAAAGTTGGTCTTGGTGATCTCATAGAATCACGATTTATAACAAAAAGCAATTACTAGGAATCACATGTGATTTATAACAAAATCACATGTGATTTCATAGAAAATCACATCGATTTATAACAAATTACATCTTTGTCTACATTCAAAACAAAACACTAAAAAATAAAACAGTGATTTTGAATATAAATTTCATGTGATTTTAGAAAAATCACATGTGATTTCTAATTATTTAAATATTTTTTTTAATTTAAATCATTTTATAACAAATTACATGTTTGTTAAACGGTGATTTTAAATATAAATCACATGTGATTTTTCAAATCACATGTGATTTATATTCAAATCATAATAATAAAACACTAACTCAATTTTTATTTACTACATACAAAAATTTGTTTAATAAACAACAAAGATCAAATCACACGTGATTCACCTTCAATTTCTTTCTCAACAAAACCCGTTGTGTCTTCAACACTTGGTAAATCATCTTCCGGATCGGTAAATCATCTACAACAGATGTTGTATTTACTGACATCTAATGGAACTTCGATTAGATTATTTTCATCTATAACGTCGATTAAATTCGGTTTTCATTCATTTTAAATCGACAATGTGGGTTTTATTGTGATACGGCGGCGGTGATACGGTGGTTTTATGAGAGAAAGTAGATGAAGGTCGTTTTTATGGCGGTCATACGGTGGTTTTCTGGTGATCTGAAGGTTTTGATGATACGGTGGTTTTCTGGCGGTGATACGGTGTGGTTAGAGGATAGTGATGAAGGTTTTATTTTTCGGCGTGGTTAGAGGATTCCGCAGAGGCGTGTGTGTTTTATGATACGGTGTGTGTTTTATGATAGGTCGTATGCAGATATTTTTCTTTTATTGGATACATGTAAAATTACAATCATGCCCTTGTTTGTAATTTTCGATATCATCTCCACCATTGGATGAAAAAGGAATGGATGGTGGGGATGTTGTGGTTTGTTCTTTAGTAAATAGTGGGTTGTCATGGATCTCAACTCTTCACTCGGTATACTTTTCCGACTTTTGTTTGTATGGGTGTTGAAGCTCGCAAAGGTATAGTATATCACACTTGATTTAACACAAATGTAAATTTCAAGCCTTAAGGGGAAATCACACATGAATTGTATGGTGTACAAATAGGCAAAAGAACTAGAAAAAGTTGTAATCACATGTCAATAAAATTGTCTTTGAACATATAAATATATGATTAAACCGGATAAAAATTTTAGATCGTAATCACATGCGATTGTAGTTTTGCCAAATGTGATTATATCATATGATTCAACAGGAGAATTACATATGATTACAATCGAACATTTCATTCGAAGTAAAAAATTTAATGCATCGATTCACAAGCGATTACAACTCTTTTTTTTTACTTTTCTTTGCCTTTTTTTCTCTGTCGTGCAAATATTTAGACCATATGTGTTTTCTCTAATATGTCAATGGATAGAAAAGTTTGAGATAATTAAATTAAAAAAAATAATATTTTAGTTAAAGAAATATATATGTTCAATTAATGATATAGTTAAAAAAAATGTGTTTATAATTACACCTTAGCACGTGCCCAATCATGTTACCAAAACCCCAAAATAAAAAATAAATAAATAAGTGCATCCGAATAGACATTAAGTCGTAATCACAAGTGAATAAACACTTAGTTATAATAAAATGTGATTGACACTTAATGATAATCATACGTGAATTTTAAAACTCACACATAGATCACGGTTCATTTTATAATATAAAACTTCAATACCACCAAATAAAAATAATCAAAGGTAAGTATATCTTTTTTTGGGTAAAAGGTCAAGATAACCCGGTAAATATTATTACACCAAAAAACATTTAAGTACAAAGGATATGAGTGATATGTTATATCTCACCAAAAAATATTTAAGTACAAAGGATATGAGTGACATCTCATATCTCAGCCCATTACATGGGTAAACTTACATAATACACTTCCAATTTTCAAAATAAAACAATAAACCACAACTCAAATGAGATATACTACCAATATACAAACACCAAGACTACTTTTTACCACGCCCTTTGAGCTTAAAGTCATTTAATTCATGCGGGTGATTGTAGACATGGCTCGTATAATCATCATAATCCTCTTCATCTTCATGTTCATATCCACCACCTCCAGAGGCAAGAACATTCTAGGAGTACTTGGTCATCATCACTGTCAGAAACAACATTTCTCCCACTTTAGAGAACGGATTAGTCCTTTTAGTGGGAGAAGCAGAAATGAAAGAAGAAGGCTGACCCACTTCCCCGTTGCACACTAGAAACCACCGGTGGCTCCTTCATTTTATCACCCACCACAATCGGAGCTTGTGGTATACTACCATCTGTTGAGACCCTCCTTGTCGCCACCATTGAAGGACTAGGCTCAGCGTGAGTCCCTTCATTTGTAATAACATTATTAGGCACGACTATCAAGATCAACCGTATTAAGAAGCGCAAACGCATTAGTGGTAGTAATTCCACTAGTGTTGGCTACATCTACCACCTTTTACGTGTACCATCCACCTTCTTAGTCACCGTAGGAGCCTTTGGTTGATACCGAACCTTTGGCCCAACATTCGGCTTAGTAAAACCACCTTTGCCTAGAGCATTTTGGCTACCATTCTTACCCGTCTGCTTACCTTTGTGACTGAAATCCATCATCGGTCTTATGTGAAGGTCATGCAAGATGAGGACATATTTAGGACAAGTGCCCAAGATGCCCAAAAATCTTGCAAGTATCACACCGAGGTAGTTTCCACTCATATTCAACCCGAATCGTTTCAATAGAAAACCCCTCATTATCAAGTAAGGGAATGGCCACAGTAAGACTCTCTTTGAGACCCTCATCCGCCTTAACTTCAATTAGACAGCGAGCAAAGCTACTACGGCCCCAAGATTCCAAGCACATTTGGCTAGTATAAGAGTCTAACATCTTAGGCGTACCAATCAATGTAGCTAGGAGACTAAGACCATCTTCGGAAAACATAGCAATGGGAACCTCATGGAATTTAACCCACACCGGAATGTTGGTCAAATCCTCTTTAAGCAAATTGGTGTGGAGAGTCCAATTTTTAAGAATAATAGGAACATTACGGATCATCCACTGACCATTTTCAAGAACATCATCAACACCTTTCCTAGTAGCAAACTTAAAAAAAAGAACCCCTTAGCATTCATCATAACCTTTTGAAGACCATACTTACCCCCAAGATTTACGTAAATAATAGTCCACCACCAGCAAGGCAACCCGGTTACCTAGAAAGTAACCATACAAGGTATTATCAAAACGAGAATTCACCTCTTCAATCACTTTCATAGGGACAGTAAGATCCACGCCATCCGTCTTATTACTACATTCCAACCGACGAAAATTAGCTTTTTTCTTGATAGAAGCATTAGCCGTAGCATTGACATAAGACATTGGACCACTTTGGGGTAGATTAGTATCATCCCTAAACACACTCAGATTCACTTTATCCACCTGATCAGATTCTTGAGATTGACCCACATCACTAGTTGACGGTTTATTAGAACAAGTAGCATTCATACCAGACTTATCATGACCACCCGGTTGTTGATCCTGATAACCAATATTCTTAAGCATATCCTCCAACTCCTTTTGAGACTGCAGCACCATTGGATAACCAAGTGGAGTAGCCCCAATGGAAGTTTTCGAATCCACTAACCCAGCTGGTTTTAATGGTATCCCGTCCTCACCCACTAAAACAAGCTTCCCCTCTAAATTTTTTTGTTCAATGGCATGAATCTTTGATAAAGTATCATGACCCTCCGGTGTGTCATGACTAGGGCTAGAAACAAGTGGAATCGGCTCCACTTGTGCCTTGTTAACTCCGGAATTTCCCAAGTCAGCTTCCATCAACCGATTCATACGAGCATCAAGTTCACGCAATTCAACATCATCCACCCTCTCCATTCAAATACAGAAAACCAACCCTAACACGCAAACACGTTAACACAACGTATGAGAAAACCCTAGTAAACACTAGGGTTTTAATCCTTCAAGATGCTCGATCAACCCATGACCCAATAATTTTATTCAGATAATAAAAATATGTATATAATAGATGCATATCGAAATCAAAGTCAGCCCCTAAAAAAAGATTTTAGATTAATGAACAATATCGTAATTGATTTAAACCTACACGATCCACAATAAAACCAAGATAAGTTATCAAGGAGATCAAAGGAGATCGAGTGGGGAAAAACGATTAGGGAAGCAGGAAGTTGAAGAAAATCGCCAGGAGAGGTTTAGGGGTGGATCGGTTTTAGGGTTATTCTATCAATTTATGTTAATATTGCTATTTCAAAAAAAAAGTATATCGAATGTAAGATAAATGGTATAGGTACGTGTGTGAAAGAATTTCCGCTCAAAAAAGAAAAAGAAGAATAAATGTTGATTCTAATAGTGTAAATTGTTACATAACACATTAACTTAGGTATTAACTTTTTTAGAGTGAGCGAACGCAAATTTTTGCATTTGATTAAAAAACAAAACCTAGAATTTTACTGCTTAAAAAGAGACGTACCTGGATAGTGAATGGGATCATTGAACAACATCTTTAACACGTACGACGTGTCTGACTCGAAGAAATCACGGCGGCAAAGATAGTACCCTCATGTAGTCACCTCAAACTCAGACAGATCTCCTCCAATCACTTCTTCACCTTTGGCATTTTTTTCCAAGTTTTCTTCTTGCCTTAGTTCAACACCATTCATGTACACAAGGCTGGCACCACACCCACTTACTACCAAATTTTCCTCCAAAACCATTTCCACGATAATTTCATCACCAGCATCTAATATGTTTCCAATTGGCCAATAACTTACCCACACAACATCTTCATTGACTTTGGGTTTGCAATACACCACAGGGTTGTAAATCCATGTAAGACCCTTTGTTGTATTACTGACTTTGACAAACAAAACCCATGGATGTTCATCCCCACCTGTTGACCCTTTATATTTGAAAATCACATTTAAGTCTTGTATCCTGTCTTTCGCAGGGCACAACGGCACATTAAAAGACAAGAATGGGGATGATGACATATACTCTGATGTCATCAAGATTTGATCCTTTACACCTTGCAAGTATGTACTTCTTAAACCATATTCGTACAACATCTATGCACACAAATTTATCAAAAATATAGAATCGTCAGTCGTATACTAATCGTTTTCATGCTATGCAGGTTTGTTTTCTATTGCGTGATTCTATATGCATTTGAGAGATAGAAAGGTAACCTGGATATGCCAATTTCTGCCTATTGTTATTTCATTATCAACCAGATCTATCTTGTAATATTCATATGCTTTGATCCATTTCATATGTCCCAAATATGCTTCATTAAGTTCTGCTATGGGCACCAATTTAAAAAAGCCTTGAATTTCAGAGAGTTTGAAACAACCATCATATCCAAACTTCCAAGTCTGAAGCGTGCGGATTCAAATGTTATTTTCTCTAGTGATGTACACCAATGTGTATACAACTCCTCTAGCATGCTTGGACATATAATGGACTTCAGGTTTGGGCACGAAGTCAAGTTAAGTATCCGAAGCAATTTAAGATCAATGCTATTGGGTAGTAACTCAAAAGGATTACCCTCCAAATTTAAGTAATGTAATGGTTGAGCATGGAATGCCAAACTAACATCACTCTTATAGTCAAGTTCGCAATAACCGAGAAGTAAAGACTTTAACGAGTGGGGTAAAAACTTAATGGCTTTTCTGTAATATCTCCACCTATGCGTAAAGCCTTATTCAATGAAGCCTTCCACAGTTTCTTGCACCCTGTCAAGTTCAATACAGTAAGCCTCTCTGTTGGAAAATTTAGTGCACTTGTGAGATTAGTTCACACCTAGTAATGGGTCAGGAGGTACGGAGTGTACACCTATAAGGTCCCTGAACACCCTGACTCTTTTAGTGGAAAGTACAGCTAGTGGAAAGTACTGCTAGTGTTATGAAAGTACTGCTAGTGCTATGTAAGTACTGCTAGTGTTATGAACGTACTGCTAGGGTTATGAAAGTACTGCTAGTGCTATGAAAGTACTGCTAAATGGCAGTTACAACTGCCTAATGACCACATTTAATTGGTCAAGTAACAACTAACGGCTATAATAGGGATAATTATGAGGCGATTAATGGGCCAATTAATTCTCATAATTCCATTTGACTAGCTAAGAGTAATCTCCTATAAATAGGATATCTGATTATGCATGAAAGACACACAGAAAACAATTAACACTTCTAAGCAAAAGGGTTATTGAATTGTGCCTAATTCTATAACTACATTTGGTCTTATCCCAAGTAGATATTCGTGCAACCCAGGCATTAGGGTCGAATAGTTTACTTTGGAAAGCGATCACACGATTCCAAGTGATATCCGGTAACCACCTAGTGGTATAGCTATTGTCTTTGATTATCTAACCCTGTTCTGGGAGAATACACACCAACAATCAAAGTGAACTATTTTGTGATAATCAATGGCTGCTGCTGCAATGAAACACATGGCTTCAAACTTTGCTAAGCTGGACAAGTTTGAAGGGGTGGACTTTAGGAGATGGCAGAAGAAGATGCATTTCTTGCTGTCAAACATGAGTGTGGTGTATGTACTAACCACTCCTATTCCTGATGATGGGGATGATGCTACGGTTGAGCAGATCAGGAGAAGGAGCAAATGGGAGAATGATGACTACATTTGCAGAGGTTTAATTCTCAATGGTATGTTTGATTCTCTATTTGACATTTATCAGAACATTGAATCTTCCAAAGAACTGTGGGATTCCATGGATGCCAAATATATGGCTGAGGATGCATCAAGTAAGAAGTTTCTTATTAGTAATTTCACAAATTACAAAATGACTGATTCAAGACCAGTCATGGAACAATACAATAAACTTCTTGGAATACTTGGAAGGTTTACACAACACAATATGCACATGGATGAGGCTATTTCAGTCTCTTATGTCATTGACAAACTCCCTCCTTCTTGGAAAGATTTCAAGCATACCTTGAAACATAAGAAAGAGGAGTTAACTCTTGTTGAGTTGGGCAGCCATCTATGCATTGAGGAATCTCTCAGGGTGCAGGATAATGACAAACCAAAGAGTAGCAATGCTACTGGTGCATCTGTTGTCAATATGGTGGAGCATAACAATTCCACCAGGTACAATGACAACAAAGGCAAACACAAATATCATGACAACACAAGGGCATATCATAACAAGAAGCCCACACCTACTTGTTGGAAATGTGGCAAAACTGGTCACATTAAAAAGGACTACAAGGGTGTTAAAGTTGGTGTTAAAACCAATGGATCAAGCACTAATGGTTCAGGGAGTGGTGGTTCAACCAACTCACTGAAAGGTCAGAATATGTTTAATAAGTCTTTTCAGATTTATTATGTTACATATGTATCTAAATTTTATTATGTGCAGGATGATGATGTTGCGTGGTGGGTTGACTCGGTGCAACAGTTCATGTGTGCAAAGATAGAAGTCGGCTCAAGACTTATGAGTCAACTGAATGATGGTTCTATTCTTCACATGGGAAATGAGTCAACGACCTTGGTGCATGGTCGTGGTTGTGTAGATCTTAAATTTAGTTCGGAAAGATTGTAACTTTGTTTAATGTTGTTCATGTTCCTGATATAAGGAAAAACTTGGTTTCAAGTAGTGTTTTGAATAATCATGGATATAAACAAGTTATTGAATCTGATAATTTTGTCTTGTCTAAATGTGGTGTTTTTATTGGTTTTGGCTATTTATGTAACCAAATGTTCAGGCTTAATATTGCCACTGATAGTGTTAATTCAGCCTTTGTGACCACCTCTGACCAGACTGACTCTACCCTTTGGCAAGCTAGACTTGGCCATGTACACTATAAGAGAATGCAAGATATGTCTAAGGATGGGTTAATCCCAACATTTGACATGGACACTGAAAAGTGTAAAACTTGCATGTTGACCAAGATAACCAAGAAACCTTTTCAGGGTGTTAATCGTGAGACTAAGCTCTTGGAGCTAATACATAGTGACATGTGTGATTTGCATGCCACTCCATCTTTGGGGAATAAGAAGTATTTTGTGACATTTATTGATGATGCTTCTAGGTTTTGTTATGTCTATCTTTTACATACTAAGGATGAAGCATTAGATAAATTCAAAGTGTTTAAAAGCGAAGTTGAATTACAACTTGGGTCTTTGATCAAAATATTAAGGGCCGATCGGGAGGTGAGTACATAGATACTCAGTATTTTGATCTGTTGGAATTATCCATGAAACGATCGCCCTTATACTCCTCAAACAAAATGGCATTTCGAAAGGAAAAACAGGTCTTGAAGGAGATGGTTAATTCCATGTTGTCCTATTCGGGATGAGTCAAGGGTTCTAGGGTGAAGCTATGTTAATGACTTTCTATTTACTAAATATTGTTCCTAACAAAAGGAACAAGGTTACCCCTTATGAACTTTGGACTAAAAGGAAACCCAACCTGAACTATCTCAGGGTTTGGGGATGTAGGGCTGTTGTAAGACTCCCTGATCCAAAGTTGAAAACTTTGGGTGAAAGAGGCATTGATTGCATCTTTGTTGGATATGATGAGCATTCCAAAGCTTTTAGGTTCTATGTTATTGAACCTAATGAATATGTTTCAATTAACTCTATAATTGAATCAAGGGATGCAAACTTTGATGAGCATAGATTCTCATCAGTCCCTAGACCAAGTCCGAGGATCCCAAATGGGATCGAAGACATTGGTGTATCGAGGTCTCGATGATGAACCATCGGTGGTCCCCGATGAGGTTGTGGTTCAACAACACGAACACGTGCTCGGGAAGAGCAAAGAGTCGGGACTCCAAAGTCATTTGGACTTGAGTTTCAACTATACTTAGTTGAAGGAACAAGGATGAGGTCTCGACCAATACTCCTATTGCTTCATTGTTGAGGATGATCCCAAGACATTTGAAGAAGCAATGAAGTCCCGTGATATTGCTTTACGGAAAGAAGCAATCAATGACGAGATGGATTCCATCATGGGCAACAACACTTGGGTGTTGGTTGATCTACCACCGGTTGCAAACCTTTGGGTTGCAAATGGATTTTCAAAAGGAAAATGAAGGTAGATGAAACTATTGAAAAGTTCAAGGCTAGACTAGTCATTCAGGGCTTTAAACAAAAGTCGGGGATAAACTATTTTGATACTTATGCCCTATGGCTCGTGTCGATACCATAAGATTGTTGATTGCTTTAGCATCAATTCACAATCGATTATTCATCGATGGATGTGAAAACATCTTTCTTGAATGGTGAATTGGATGAGGAGGTTTATATGAACCAATCTCGGGGCCTCATCATGCACGGCAATGAAAACAAGGTGTGTAAAGCGATTAAGTCTCTTTATGGACTAAAGCAAGCACCTAAGCAATGACATCAAAATTTGATGAAGTGGTTTTGTCTAGTGGTTATGTTCTTAACCAAGTCGACAAATGTGTATATAGCAAATTTGATGAATCGGTAAAGGAGTCATCATTTGTCTATATGTTGATGACATGTTGATCTTTGGCGACCAAAATCGAGTTGACGACAAAGGATTTTTGTCATCAAGGTTCTCCATGAAGGACATGGGGAGGCGATGTTATCCTTGGTATAAGGATTAAACATGAAAGTAAAAGAATTTCTATCTCTCGGTCTCATTATATTGAGAAGGTGTTGAGGAAATTCAATTACTTTGATTGTACTCGATGAGTACACCTATGGATACTGTGAGAAGTCGATGCCTAATAATGGCAAAGTCGTATCTCAATTTGAGTATTCTAGGGTAATTGGTGCTTGATGTATGCCATGACTTGTACAAGACACGATATTGGTTTTGTAGTGGCAAAATTGAGCGGTATACTAGTAATCCTAGTGCTCATCAGCGCAAGCTGTTCATGAGGTATGAAGTGTTTGAAGAGAACTATGGATTATAGTCTCTATATCTTGGCTATCCTTCGGTGTTGGAAGGATACACCGATGCAAGTTGGATCAAGATAATCGAAGACAATTAGTCTACCGGTGGTGGGTATTCCTACTTGGTGGAGGTGCAATTTCTTGGGCATCCAAGAAGCAAACTTGTATCACCAGTTCAACGATGGAATCAATTTGTGGCCTTAGCATTTCTTTGGTAAAGAAGTCGAATGGTTGAAAAACTTGCTTCTTGAGATTCCATTGTGGCCTAAACCTATAGCACCTATTTCTATCCGTTGTGATAGTGCGACTACATTGGCTAAGGCTTATAGCCAAATGTACAATGGAAAGTCTAGACACTTAGGTGTCGGACATAGCATGATTCGTGAGCTTATCATAAATGGGGTGGTATCTATAGAGTTTGTTAGATCTCAACAAAATTTAGGCGATCACTTGACGAAGGGTGCGGCTAGAGACTTGGTTATAAAGTCGCTAAAGGGATGGGTTTAAGTCCAACTTAGTCACTGAATGCTAGGACATCCAACTCCTCCGAGGAAACTTAGGAGCGAGTTCAATGTGGAAAGGCGAACATTCGATGGTGGAGCACATGTTTTATTTACATCCCAACATTGTGCTCGAGAACTCACGAAAGGAGGATGAAGTCTTTACTTCTTAATGGTTAATTTTCTTTGAAAAAGTGCTTGGCGGGAGCATGAATAAAGAGGAACCACCTATGTGAATGTTGAAGTTTTGCCGCTTGAGAAGCTTTTGGACTTTAGCTTTTACAACATTTATGAATTTGGATATGGACATATGGCTTGTATAGTGTCAGGAGCTTTTAAGTGTTTGAAAACTTGTGTGTATTTTATCTTGGTATTCAAATGGGTTGAAGGGTTCAATTCTTAGAACACCACGATTCTCGAATATTTGAGCGTGTAATGTACTAAGATGGAAATTCAATCCTCGGGATATTTTCGTTTATGCACATGTTTTGTTTAATGTTTGTTTTCATGCAAAGGAAGTGAACTAAATTTGGGAGGATTTTGGAAAATTTAGTGCACTTCGGGATTAGTTCACACCGTAATGGGTCGGGAGGTGCGAGTGTACACCCATAAGGTCCCCGAACACCCCGACTCTTTTAGTGGAAAATATCGCTAGTGGAAAGTCTTGTTAGTGGAAAATCGCTAGTGTTATGAAAGTATCGCTAGTGCTATGTAAATCTTGCTAGTGTTATGAACGCATCGCTAGGGTTATGAAAGTCTTGCTAGTGATATGAAAGTACTGCTAAATGGCAGTTACAACGTTTAATTGGTCATGTAACCGCTAACGGCTATAATGGGGATAATTATGAGGCGATTAATGGGCCAATTAATTCTCATAATTCCATTTGACTAGCTAAGAGTAATCTCCTATAAATAGGATATCGATTATGCATGAAAGACACATGTAAAACGATTAACACTTCTAAGCAAAAGGGTTATTGAATTGTGCCTAATTCTATAACTACATTTGGTCTTATCCCAGTAGATATTCGTGCAACCCAGGCATTAGAGTCGAATAGTTTACTTTGGAAAGTGATCACACGATTCCAAGTGATATCCGGTAACCACCTAGTGGTATAGCTATTGTCTTTGATTATCTAACCCTGTTCTGGGAGAATACACACCAACACTCTCGAGGTCCCCTATGGTTTTACAAAGTTCAGTCAGAGTGTCAGACTGCTACAGTCCCACAAGACCAATGTCTCAAGTTTTGGAAGTTGGTGGAAACTGCATATGCTTACAAGTTTCTCACATCCGTCAAGATTTAAAATCTTTAACGATTTAAGAACCTATTTCAAGAAAAACAAGTTTAAGATCAAATGAGGATTGTCTAAAAGATGCTAAAAGGTCACGTGACAAACAAAGGATTGAGTTTCTACCGTGGGCGGTTCAAACTTTTCCAACTCTACCTTAGTCATATCTATAGCAACCAAGCTGTTCATAAATAAGCCAGAAGGTATTGTTTTTAAATGACACCAATGCCAGCGCAACCATCTTGGCTTTGGAAAATTCTCGTATGACCCAACAAGTGCCACATACTGGAGCTGCAGCAGTTTTAGGTTCTTCATCTTTACAAGGGAGCTTGTTTGAAGTTCTAATGACTACAAAATTTGCTTGAAGTGAATTTATTAGTGTACTTCATATTTTTATTTTCTAATTTTGTTGCAAAATATAGAATTACAGAAGGGAACACAAACTGTATACAATGCATATGACACACCTCCAAAAGGAATACTATAACCTCTTAAAATCATAGAGCAATACATTGCCAGCCGTCAATTTAAATTCCAACACTTAGAGAGAATCAAAGACCTATTTGTGTTTGTATGAACAGGAAAAGTATCCAGAGAAAAGGTTCCACCTCTATAAAACATATGTAAATCAGTACAAGGCAACATGTTGGCCCAGTTTTACGGATCTTTAATCAAAATATACCAGTAATATGAAATAATCTCTATTTTCTATAAATATGTCATGAATGATTCTTTACATGTTCTATTCTATTTATACAAAGTGAAAAGGTACATGTTGAACCGTTGTGTCGGTTAAAGGATATGACAGTTACATCATAACTGTCATATAACCGTTTCTGTAACTGCTTCTTGTTGACTTTCGTTGAGGTTGAATTTCGTTGACTTTTATTGACCGGGTCATAATGGGTGTTGACTTGGGTCGCTGGGTTGGGTAGATTGGGATTAACCCAATATTCTCCCCCTTAATCAAAATCGCTGTGACGTAGGTCTTTAAGTCTTTTGTAGTCGTCTCCATTTTGCTTTCTTCTGCATTCTCTGCTATTTCTGCATTCTATGCGGTTACTGCAATCTCTGCCGTTTTTGCATTCTCTGCGGTTTCTGCAATCTCTGCTGTTACTGCAATCTCTGTTGTTTCTGCACTCTCTGCTGTTTTTGCAATCTCTGCTGTTACTGCAATCTCTGCTGTTATTGCAATCACTGCGGTTTCTCATTGTATCATTTCTCTTCAGTTATAGCCGCCATAAGTAATGTTGGCTCTAAGTCTTCTTCAATAAAATTTGAATGTTCTCTGACTTGATTCTTGCGTTTATTTTGACATTCATATGCATAATGTCCAAGTTTGTGACATCGGTAGCATGTGACTTGAGATTTGTCTCTTGTATCTTCTTCAAAAGACTCTCGTTCTTCCCTTTTAGATTGATAATTGTTCTTGTCTCGTTCTCGGCCTTGAGACTGGTTAAATCTTCCCTGACCATATTCTCTAAAAGGTTTTCCTTGTCCTTTATGTCGTGTGAACATCAAAGTCTCTTGATTGTTTACTTGTTTATCCTTCTTAAACTTAATCCTTTCTTCATAGGTTTTAAGTCTACCAATTGCTTCTTCCATAGTCATTTCGCTTAGGTCGGAATATTGTTCTATAGATGCGACTATTTGCATATACCTTTCGGGTACAACATTTTGTAGTTTCCGTACTAAGGTTTCATCTTCTATGGTGTGTCCTAGACTAGCGACGTTTGTTTACGAGAGTTGTGAGTTTTGTGGTGAAGGTGTCGATTGTCTCGTCTTCCTTCATTTGTAACATCTCAAAATCAGATTTGAGTGTTTGTAGTCTTGCTTGTTGAACTCTGTCTTCGCCAACGTGTCTAGTTTTCAAAGCATTCCAAATGTCCTTTGCAGTTTTGTGCTTTGTTATTTGAAGTAATTGTTCCTCGGGTAAGGCTTGACAAAGGAAAGCAATAGCGGTTTATCCTTTTCTTATTGGGTTGAGTCGTTTGATCGGCTCAATTGTTTCCATAAACCATTCGCCGAGAATGATTTGCATTCGAATTGCCCATAGTGAGTAATTCGGGCTTTAGGATTGGGCATTGAAATTGGGGTGTACTATTTGTAAAATTGGTACTAGGTTCCTTGTTACCACTTCCTTTCGTCATATCTTAAATATATTGATAATAAAAAAAATATCTCCTAAAATCTAACATGAGGTGTGTTGAAAAAAATGTTTTATTTTTTTTCTTATAGGCTATAAAACTTTATAAGACTAAAATTTTCAATCCAAAAACTATCCTCGGAGATTATATATATTTAAAAATGAATAGCGTAAGGTTAATTTCTCCTTAAATGTTATTTTTAATTATAATAAGCAGCGTTAAAACACTAGGTTATTATATTTTCTAAACTTCGAAAAAATACTAACTTTAAAATTAAGAAGTATCTTATCTAAAGTAAAAACTATACAATATATTAATTGAAAACTAATATACTATATATATCAAAAGCAAAGTGAAGGGTGGTATTTGCGAATTTTGGAACCTGGGGGTTATTAAACCCATAGCCTTAAAAATAAAAAGTCGTGTTGTAGCCCTAAATACTTAGCGCCTCTTTTCTTTTCTTATCTCTTCTTCTGAGAAAAAAATGTGTCTCTAGTGAGAGACTAAAGAATACTTTCGTTTCTTCTTTCTTCTGGGTTGAAACGTTTTTCTTCTCCTCTCCTTGATGGTCAATCGCTGGCCTTCCTTTCTCCTTTGGTTTGATGTGTTCTTCGCGAGCACAAATTGATCCCACAAAATGAAACTAGGGTTTCAATGAATTGGGGTTTTCAATATCCGTGAGAGATTAAACGATTGGAGATGGGATAGAGTCGATTGGTGACTCAAATAAAGTTCTGGGCTTGATTTTGATTCGGAACAGGTGTGTTTGTTCTAATTTGAATCTTTAATTTCGCCTAAATTGATGACTTTGTTTTGGTTTTGTTTAAATCAATATATAAACGATTTTAATTGTTTATGATCCTTTATGGATAAAAAAGTTTCGATGAAAGAAAAAAAATACGAATGAAAGATTTTGTTGCGGTATGAGCGAATACTTATGTGATTGTTCCTTGGTGCGACAAACGATATGGAACACAAAAGATGATATCTTTTGATTTTGTGTTCGGATTATTTTGCGAAAATTTTTCTCGAACTGTTTTAGGGTTCTTATTGATTACGAAACTTAAAGCGAAAAAGGTATATGATGAATCAGGCTCTGATACCAATTGTTGGCCCAGTTTTACGGATCTTTAATCAAAACATACCATTAATATGAAATAATCTCTATTTTCTATAAATATGTCATGAATGATTCTTTACATGTTCTATTCTATTTATACAAAGTGAAAAGGTACATGTTGAACCGTTGTGTCGGTTAAAGGATATGGCGATTCTGAGATAATCTGTCATATAACCGCTTCTAGAATCGCTTCTTGTTAACTTTCGTTGAGGTTGACTTTCGTTGACTTTTATTGACCGGGTCATAATGGGTGTTGACTTGGGTCGCTGGGTTGGGTAGATTGGGATTAACCCAATACAACACACATCTCAGTGGAGTTTTGTCATGCTGTCAATACCCACACTTTTGAACCAGAACTAGCAAGGGTTAACAAGACATCCAAGTGTCAAAAAGTGAGGCAGCTATGATTTACCTATTTTAGCCGCTAGACTACATAAAATTTTTCTGAACTCATATAAGATATTTGACCAGTTGATTACAATTAGAACTTACACATAAATCCCACTTGCCATATACAAAACAAATCAATAGAACAAATGGGGAAGCATTTGACCTAAAAACTGCTTGTCAATGGAGGTCATTACTGAAACCATTGTCTATTATCTATTAGGAAGATATCTATGTGATTCCAAGATTGACATTATAGCAAATACACCCCTTCACCCCTTTCAATTCCAGGTTTTCCATCTCATTCTGACGCTGATTCCATCACTCATAGACACAAAAGGTGTTCAATAGGGCGAATCTAGTATCCATCTGATATGGAGAGTTCTTTGAGGTGCCACAGTATGTAGGTGTTTTATATAATTTCTAAGGCCAAGGTGGAGTTGTGTATAAGAGGTGCTTGTTTTTGTTATTGTTCAGTTTAATACAAGGACCCTTGAGTTCCTTTACTTATGTTCAGGGACTAGATATGTACTTCCGTATTCTTTGCAAGTATAAAAGAAGAGCACTACGCCAATTTCCACTTCTCACGTCGGGAAACCTAGCTTTAGCAACTACAAGGTGTGGCCCCGTCTTTGACCAAAACCTTTAGCAACGACATGACATCGCTGAAGGTGAGCTAGACGACAAAATGAGTGCTTATAAAATTGTTGACTTTGACTATAACCTATAGCAACAACTGTGTAGTCGCTATAGGTTTTTGCGTCAAGATTTTACATCCTTAGTCGCTAAAAGTGGAAAATGTAAGATCTCAGCAATGTTTCTTTGAATTTATTTGTTGGTTAATAATATTATATCGCAGCAGAGCTGTTCTCTAGCTTGTGTTTGAGCGTGTTCCATTATGGTAAGTTTGTTGTGTAACAGTTTTAGATCAGGTGCTTTCGTTTTGGTTTTCCGGATCTTTGATGAATTGTAATTATTCACTTCTCCATAATTTTTTCAATTAATTCGATAGTTGGTTTACCTTTGACCCCTCCTTGAGCTTTTGAACGTCAAGTGCTAGACCTTCAATTTTTCTTGAACCCTAATAAAGAAAAAGATAGAAATGAGAATTAAGGTTGTGAAATGGAAAACAAGATTAAAGATACACATATAAAGCATCTTACCTCTCCTTTGCTTAACAGATTATAAGCTTCATCGCTACACCAAATTCTACTATGTTCTGCGGGATCTTTGGATTCTTCACGGACTATCTTTCTTCCCATATTTTGCAGCAGTTGATGCATCATCAATTGGTTATTTTTTGAAACAGTGAGGAGGGATTTTTAATGAGGGTCACAATCCCGTTTATGCATAGAAGTCATGCTCTAATATTGTTACCACATAATCCATGTCTTCGCCAACAAAGAAACAAGCAATATGCAGAAACAACTCTTTGTCATTGTTATATGGCAAGGAGTCAAAGCTCCTTCGTAGAACACCTTGTATTTTGCTATCAAGATTTCCTTTCAATGAACTCGGAAAATTCAATCTACTTGTCCAACTTTCAATGTTATCTCTCTTACGTATAGAGGAACCCAATACTTTAAGAGCTAGCGGGTTTCCTCCACAACAATGTGCCAGCTCTACAGCAAGGTCCTTGAAACCTTCCTTGGGAAGTTTAGATCCAAAGGCATGAAAACTAAACAGCTCTAGTGATTCCTCATCATTCATTAATTCAAGTTCGTACACCTGGCACACCCGAAATGTGGACTCAAGTCATCCATTTATATCAAGAAGCCTAGTTGTAATTATAATTTTGCTTTGCTAATGGAACATCTTTGATCCAAGTAAAGCGGCTAGCACATCGTCTTCATCAATGTCATCAAGAACAATGAGCACCCTTTTCATTTGTAAGGCCTTCTCTATCTTACATGTACCCTCAGAAACACTAGATATCATTATATTCTTTTCCCTAAAACATCTCTGAGAAGTTGCTTCTGCAGCCCAATCAAACCATCAGGTTGCTTGTAGTGTTTCCCAATCTCTTCAACAAAACTGCTGTCTTCAAAATTTCGCTTGTTTGAGTTATATACGTATTGGGCCATTGTTGTCTTCCCACAACCTACCATACCACAAATTGCTAGCACGTTAGCATTGTGGTGCTCATTTTTTAACCAGGAATTAATAACTACTGCTCGAGACTCCACTCCAGTCAAATGAGCCGGAGTACTCACTAATTTTAAATCTAGTTTACTGTCAATTGTGTCAACCACTTTTGAAATAAAATCCGTTTCAGACCTGGAATAAAAGCAGAGAGATATCAAAGCACATTCAGAGCATGACATATATCACCTTCTTGTAAATTTTAGATGTTCACTAGTCCACGCAACAAAAATGCCTTAGCAAATAAAATATTCTTTTTGCAGCTAATAACACTACAAATGCCACATGTAAATATAAATTAAAAGTGATTCTCAAATTTGTTTAAATCCTTAACTCGGAAACGAAAAACTTAAATAAACGCACCCCGATAAGCCAGTGTGACACCTTACCAAACGGGCAGGTTGTTCAGGTCAATTCCATTATATGGGGTCATATCATGTAGGGGTCAAACCCCCAATATATGCTATTTAAGCTTTTTTGTTTCAGTATCACTTTGCTTGTTTCATATCATACATACAAACTTGAATATATATGCATATTTCTCCTAATCAAGTAAGGGTTACAAGAGATATTATTTAACTAAAACATGTTACTACATCAGACTCGAAACCGCATCATGTTTGGCAAGTAAACCAACTCTTGGGGCTAGTACACAAAACACCATCACTCGAAAGTAACATATTTCAATGTGAAAGGAGAACAACATATATTGATAGGTGGAAGGTTTTGCCCAGGTTTAAAGCCAACTCTATGATGTTGCATGATGTGTTTATAATGAACCATGTTTTGTGTTGAGTATGAATGACAAATTGTACAAGTATGAATAAAACAGTAAAGTGGGACAATGTATGCAAACTAAGGTTTTATTGATATTGAATTGTTATTTTGTTTGCATACTACATATTACCTATTTATACTTGTCCAAACGACACTTAAGGTAGTTATTTCTAACCATTGTGTCTCTTGATACATAATTGCCATAACCATAATAACTAATAACCACCATAATTGTAATATCCTAACTACTTGATTGGGTTAACTGTATTTGACCCAATGCAGTGACCTAATTCGACCCATTACGTATAATAAATACATATAACACTGTCTTTATACTAAATACATATTGAATACTATGTAACTTTGACTTTAATGACATTAAAGAGTCAACATCTCCCCCCTAATTCATTAATGTCAAACTAATTCTTTGAATGATGTTCTTCTTGATCTTCAAACAATGATATCAAAATCATTGCTATCTGTACTGCTTGCTTCTTGTGCTTCTTCTTCCACATTGCTCTCTAACCTGACTCCAAACTGTGTTTTGCTGTCCATATCTTCATTCTGTGACTCATCTCTTCCTGCATCATCCTTGTTGTTGCCTAGTGGATCTTTTACATCTGCAGTCCCACTGCTCTCAACCACTTCATTCTTACGCTTCTTATACCAAGGCATTCTTGCAGTTTCATAGTACACTTGTATCATGTCAATGAACCTTCTATAGCAATCTTTCACTACTTCCTCTTCTTTATCTGTCAGGCCTTGTAAATTTGCAATGGTCTTTCATTTGTCACCAAGTGTGACATATAGATAGCCTCCAAGACGATCAACTATTTTATGCAAACTAAGCAAGTTTATCTCTATAACCCCTATAACTGGTGGTATGTTATCTAGCATATCATAATTAAGATAAACTAAATAAAACCACTTCAACATCTCCACATATTTCTTACTAAAAATCTCCCAATGCTTGTACACTAAGTTGTCCGTCTTTAGCAGATTCATAAATGATAAGAATCTTGCAAATGAATTTACCTTTAATGCATAAAATGACCCATTCCAACTTATGTACTCTTCATTTACATAATCTTGTGTATCATTTCTGCCCCATCTTAGATATTCAAAATCATTCACTAGTGAGCATTTATCTTTAGGATCCAGAGACTCAAAGTATTCTTCCATAAATTTGTTGTGTTCATAAACAACTTCTTTTGATCCACAAACTTCTTTATTGGTCTCCTTTTCTTGTTAAATCTCTGTCCCATGCTTCTTTTCTTCATACATGTAATGTAGACTAACTTTTTTGTCATTAATCTTCACTGTGTACCCTGGTTCTTCCAATTGATCATAACTGAGAATGTTCAAGGATACTTCTGGAGTGTATTGTACATTTGAAATCACCATGTCTCCATCTTTTGCTTTCACAGTGGCATCACCAATTCCATAGGAGAAGATAAATTTCTTCTCAACCTCTTCCTTCCTAATCATCTTGAACTTGTAATTCAGTTTCTTGCATAGCAGCCTTGTTGGACACATGTGGTGTTTGTAAGCACTGCTTATATACCACACTTTGTCCCAAGTTTCATCATTTGTGCCTTCTATCATGTAATCTGCAATTACATGAACCTTCTCTCAATACTTGGCTTTCTCTGTTCCCTCTTGCACTTCAACCATAGCAATCTTCTTCCTATTTTGACATGTCCAGAACACATGTCCCCTTTCTCTACATATGTAACATCTGGCTCTTTTCTCCTTCTGCGTGCTTGCAACTCTCTTGCCATGATCTTTAGGTTTTGCAGGCATCCTTGAAGCATTATAGGCTTCAATCTCTTGCACTTTCTTCACCAACATGTCCTTGCTCTCTGGAGATAGGCTTTTCCTTCTATTGTTCCATGGAGACATCCTCTTTGGTGTGTCTCTCAGCAAGTATCCCTTTGTATATGCTTCTTGATCATGCTTGTATATTGGCTTCTTCAAATGTTCTGAGCCATGGCTTTGATACCAGTTTTTCCCACGTTTAAAGACAACTCTATGATGTTGCATGATGTGTTTGTAATGAACCATGTTCTGCGTTGAGTATGAATGACAGATTGTATAGGAATGAATAAAACAGTAAAGTGGTACAATGTATGCAAACTAAGGTTTTATTGATATTGAATTGTTATTTTGTTTGCAGACTACATATTACCTATTTATACTTGTCCAAACGACACTTAAGGCAGTTATTTCTAGCCATTGTGTCCCTTGATACATAACTGCCATAACCAAAATAATTAATAACTACCATAACTGTAATATCCTAAATACTTGATTGGGTTACTGTATTTGACCCAATGCAGTGACCTAATTCGAACCATTACATATAATAAATACATATGACACTCTCTTTATACTAAATACATATTGAATACTATGTAACTTTGACTTTAATGACATTAAGTAGTCAACAGAAGGTCATATAAATATGGCTACTAGGAAGACAAAATAATGAATACAATTTTCAATTTTAATTTTCCGGCAATATATCTGAAAATTACTTGCGCTTTTAGGTGCCGTTTGGTTTGCACTAAAACCATCATCAATGCAAGTGCAGTGAGAGGGGGTGTTTATCAAACTCATATCCTCTAACCAACTTCAGGTACTGCACTTTTTAAATTTCCGTAACACAATGCCTAATTTGGATCATTTGGTAAGCAATTACAAAAATATCATATTACTTACCACTGTCCTAGTTGCAATGAGCTCAAAGCAGTTTCATAGTCATAGGTAGAGGTGGCAAAATCTGTCCATATGCAAAAAGTTGGGATGCTATAGGCAATATTTCAAAAGCAGGAGGCTTTTTTTGGGCAGCATGGACATTCTCAATAGGTCTAACTGGGCAAAAACCATTAGCATTTATTAACAGCATTGCCCGAGCCCGTCCATTTTGCCACCTCTAGGGCTTGAACTATAAACATGAATGGATAATATTAATAACATGCCCGGAAACAACCATGCCAGTCAAAAGAGCAACCTGAGTTAGCGCTTCCTTCCATCTATTCACATCAACCTCTGTCCATTTTGATCCTTCTATAGCAAAACTTCTTCTTTGATTCCTAACATCTGAGGGATCAACGTGATAAAACACCGGTAAAACAAAAGGATTGAAGTTCCGTTTTTATCAAGGATCAACACAAGCTCATCAAGGCACACCAGAACTTGCATAGTTCTCAGACAATACAACTATAAAACCCAAGAATCCAGAATAGCTCTTTCGATTTTCGGCTTAAGTTCCAGACCTCTATCTATTTCATCATTCTCCCTAAAAGTGCGAAGTCCTGCTCGCACTAACGCTTGGAAGAGATGATCAGTAAAAGAATGACGAGTATCCTCTCCTCTAAAGCTCATAAAAACATCATACGCGGCTTGAACTTAAACAGGTGAACCCATTAGAGCAGAAGATGAAGCATTGAAACTAGATCAGATAACTTAATACACAAGCTCAAAATGACATAAAAGGGCATCAAAAGTCAGACACCTATAGTATTACTACAGACTAATACAAATTTTGAATTCAAAAGACATGGTCAATTGTCAAACACTAACAGCTGTATTTTAAACTATTCCTTATTAGCTGTATCTCTTGAAGGGGTTTGTTTAACGATGTCTATCATGTGGAGATGCATCAAGTGTAGCCTAACTTTCAGTTAATATTAATATTTTAAAAGATATTTGTATATAAAAGATCCATTTAATTTCAATTAGGTGACTATCATGTATATAATATAGATGCATCATATCACATGCAGCATAACTTTCAGTTTCCCTCATTTTTTTAATTTCAAAAGTTTCTGAAGTTGTGATCAAGTGGTTAAAACCCATACCGAACATATGACCAGAGCTTTGAAATGCATGATGAATTGATGCTGATGCTACTCTTAATTATTAACTTAAGTGTGTCACAATATAAAAAAAATATATTTCACATCCAAATGTATAAAGGTAACGATATACATGTAGGATTGGCGAAACATCATTTCCAGAAAACACAGACGCATTAATTGTCAATCTCAAAATTGGAATGATTTTCTCGCGATTTTATCATGCACATTCAACGTTAAGGTAAATGTTTCTATGAATCGCTGAGTGTTGTATACGAAATCATATTTATTCATACATTTGGGTAGTGTACTGTTTTATGCATAGGAGTGTTTTATCACAATTTAGTTTATTTTGATGCAACATCTAATTATATGAATGCAAAGATGAAGATATATCAAATTTATATATGGTACAAAAAAGTTACTAAAGTTTATAAAAAAATTGTCCTAAATTACTATAGTTTCATTTTGTTCACTCAGGTTACTGAAGTTTGAAACATTGTTCACTCAGGTTACTAAACTTATAAAAACATATATTCAGGTTACTGAAGTTTGAAACTTTGTTCACCCAGGTTACTGAACTTATCAAAAAATATACGTTCGGGTTATTAACACTGAATTTATCGAAGTGTATGCTTCCCAAAGTTCAGTAACCTGAGTGAACAAAATGAAACTATAGTAACTTAAGACATCTTTTTAGAAAACTTTAGTAACTTTTTTTGTACCATAACCCTATCAAAAGGTATAATGGTAATTTGAATAAGTAAAACTATTTTCAAACAATTTAAATAATGAAATGGGCAAATATAACAATATTAATTTTAAATTTGGTATATATATATAACATTTTGATTTTAAGTGGATAAATATGACATTTTAAGGTTTATATTAGGTATATATGGAATTAGCTCAAATAAACATATAATCTCATGTGTATACGAGTATTATAACTAGTTAATATTAAGGAAAAAACTTTATATTTTGATAAGTTTAAATAAAAAGTAAGAAAATAGAGAAAGTTAAAGAAGTTAAATTGTAAATTTTATATTTTGATAAGTTTGAATAAGTAAGAAAATAGTAGTTTTTGATAATTGATAATAAAATATAGATACGAAGCAATATAGAAACAACGTTGAAATTTACGGCCACAAACTGTCAGTGAATTCTTAGTCAACAGTTTTAAAACAGTGAAGATTAATAGGTACGCCACAAACACATTTCGGTCGGATCCGCGTCTATTTCAAGTTTTTTTTCCCTGCAAAGGTGAACTTTCACATATATAATTACTAACAAATTACATCAATACAAGCAGAAAGAATAGACATGCCTATTCCCTTTTATACTTCCAAATGAAAACATGACAGAAAATACAAAAAATATTTCTCGGATACAAAGAACTTATCTCAGACATAACTAGAAACACAAATATCTGCTACCGATCACCTTTAAATGCAATAATAATAATAATAATAATAATAATAATAATAATAATAATAATAATAATAATAATAATAATAATAATATCCTCGTGACTACATTTCCAACCAAAATTCAAACTCAACCCTCATCCACAATAGATTGAGTTTAGATTGAGAAGGCATTCTCAAGCAGGATATAACCCCCATTCACACTAATAGAGGGGGCGTTTATTTCAAGTTAGCGATAAAAGGTTGGGCCTTTAATAGTGGGGTTTTACATAGATAATATTTGGTCAACATATTTGTTAAGATAAATTCTGTAAGCCCGTGTAAATTTTTTGTGTTCATTATATTCGTGCATATATTTGTTAAAACTATGAATCTAATACCAGAAATCACAAAAACACCACTTATAAATCACCCAGCCAACCTCCCCTTGGTGATATCTTTTTATTACTCAATAGACAACAAGATGAGTCCACAAAACGTGTGCTCACCAAACAAATACAAGAAAAAAAGATAGTCCCCTTCAGAAGGATCCTATCTATCTCACTACAAGAATCTGATACAATATACCTCACTACAGCACTCTCAATACTAACCAAACAGAAAAGAAAAACTAATAAAGATGATCACAGACTGAGAACCAAGAAACTGTAACAAAATTTGAGAGAGAGCTTTGATGTGAGAGAAACACAATGATTGAATGAGGAATTCAGGGATGGGAACCAGCTTTTATAACAAAAAGATATACTTCAACCCTTTTAGAATATAAAACCAGTCACAAGCCGCTAAACATACAAACATTAGCATAAAATGACACATTAAATGCCTGGACTTAATATACCAACCATAAGCTTGCAACATAACTAATAAATTTCAACACCCCCTCTCAAGCTTATGGCTTGAACATATCAACCAAACCAAGTTTGCTACAAAACTGCTAATGTTGAGAAATACCCAACCCCTTTGTAAATATACCTCCAACATTATTAGCAGATGCAACTTTCGAAGTTTTAATAACTTGATGCAGGATTTCCGACCAGAATTTAAATTTCTAAGGTCTCGTCTAGCTAAGGTTTACATATTGATCTAACGAGCAGTGAACCCGATCGTGCGTAGTATAGAAGGTGGTAAAGCCGAGGTCGTTCCCAAGAGCTATGTAGATGAGGATCCTAATTAAGTCTAGTGTCACGGTTTTTGAAAGGTTTAAGTTGAAATGACTAATTATACTAAAAAGCGATAAATAAAATGTGAAAATTAAATGAGGTTGTGAACAATAGAGAAACAGTGTGCTAACCTAATTATTCATCCTATCATGTTATGTCTATGTTTTTAATTACTTCCTATTGATTCAAGTGGGGGTTCAATTCGCTAGACTCCTTTGGTCATTAGACAAAGGTTCCTAGCCGACGCCAAAGGCCTACCCTTTGGGGAGACGGGGATCTTTAACAACCTAAGCTAAGTCATTAAGTACCCTACATGCAAGATTCAAAACAATGTGTGCCCCGACGCTAGCATCTTAGACACACATCCCTAACTTCTTAATTTTCTCCTTTCAAAAGGTGATCCTTGATTGATAGTCTTTTGGTCAATTCTTACCAACCCTCTCTACCTACTTCCCTAGGGTCCTTTGGTCAATTCTCCTAAGTAAGCAAATACGACCGCAACTCAAAACTACCGATGCTAGGGTGACTACTAACGAACTATGCATGCATACACTAGAAACAATAATAGAAGTGCCAAAACATAAAAACCACAATCAAGAAATCATAACTAGGCTAGCACCAAAGGTGCTTTGCCGATCATATTAAAACACACAATCAATTCAATGTTTAACATAATTAATGAAGACATGTATTAAAGTGTAATGAAATAGAAATTACAAAAGCTTATCGATGATATGGTGTGATTTCTTCCTTGAAAATAGCTCCGTATGCTGAGTATGATCTTCCCTTGGAACCCTCTTCACGTTCTCTGCTTTTGTGTGGTGAGTGAATGATGCATAATGAAGATTTTAGGGCTTGTATTTATAGGCCCGATCATAGTTACGGCGTAATCTAATAATGTGGTTACGCCGTAACTTAATTATCCTCTAAACTCAACTCTTGTAGTGATGATTACGGCGTAACATTAAGAATAGTTACGCCGTAATTCTAAGCTCCACCGTAAACATAATAATTGACTACGCCGTAACTTAATTATCCTCCAAACTCAAGTCTCGTAGTGCTGGTTACGTCGTAACTCATGCTTGGAGGTTACGGCGTAGTTGATGGAGGCGATAAATTCCACATGAACTAGATAGTTACGGCGTAACTTAAGTTGATAGTTACGCCGTAACTGCTATTGACTTGGTCTTCATAAACGTAATCCTAGCTACGGCGTAATTGAGAGTAGGAGTTACACCGTAGCTTCTTCCATAAAAGCATACTAAGGTGAAAATATTTAAAAATATCTCCAAAATCGCGTCTCTATGCTCCAATGATCATATATTACCTCAAAACAAAATATAATGGAATAAGAGTATAAATCCATATAAACAACATAAAATATGAGCATAAACGGGGAAAATTGACACTTAAAAATTAGAATTGTTTGGTGTTATCAAATTTCCCCCTACTTGAATTCTACTTGCCCTCAAGTAAACCTTATTAGAATAATTTCTAAAAAGATATCCCCCAAATTACCTGGAAGATATGAGATTAAAAATTCCTTATGCTAGAATAAATCAAAGTCGAACACCTCATGAAATGGGAACAAACACTCATACTCACTCTCTAATCTAAGTGTCAATTTCGGGGTGATCACTCATTGCACAGTCATAGCATGTATTCTATCATAAGCTTGGCAATTACACAAATCTCCACCACTAGAGTTAAGGTCTAAACAATCTTGAAGGCAATATGGGTGAACACAATATGAGGTCAAGGGTGAAATGTCACGGCAAAATGGATAAAATCAATGATACATGACCAAATCCATGGCCAAGACACCAATGATTGCTCGCTTCATCACCTAGACACGCTTCATGACTAAAGGGTAGGATAATACACGGAAAATAAATGGTATAAAATGAAATATAACAAAGAAATAGTCTTAACCTATAACCAAGTTGTCACCGCTCACCGTCTATCCAAAGTTCAAGCTTCAAGATGAAGAAACCGGATCATGATGTATCAAGTAAATGTGCCATTAGCGGACGCCATGATGAGCACATTACCTGTTTTTAAAACTGTTGGTGTAATAATGTCACCAACTCAAATCTTCAAATGTGACCGAGGTAGCCTCCTCGATGCTAATATCTAATAAGCTCATTACATAGTGCTTATAACATTGCACTTTTAATAACATAAGCTTTTTTTTAATCATAACTATTACAATAAAAGATAAACACCCCCCACTTGAGATGAACATATATGGAGAATATGAAGGGTCTTCAATGATCTTTAAATATATGTCTTTGACGTAGGCGTGATTCCTGAACCTCTCTACTCAAAGCCCGAACTTAGGTTAACAGTGACTTCCCGACCATAAATTAAGACTACACGGTAGGCTAAGGTGAATAGGTGTAACGAAACAAACAAGATAAGGGTATTAAATGAAAAGAATGGCTCGGAAGGGTGTATCTAGGGGTAACATGAGGGTCGAATAGTCGAGGTGACTAATCGATATACACACATATATAGGCTATTTGGGTGATAATCCTAAAATATTGTCTTCTCGAATTGATTATTTCATATATATCAAGCTAACTCGACACACCTCGTTTATGGTCTCGAAATGATGTAAAGGCCAAGTTCTAAAGTTTACAAGCTACCGGTATACTCATAATTTGGTGGATTTGGGTAAATAAGTGGAAACGGATAGGCTAAATCTCACCATGGAATTCAAGAGTTATAATGTGCTCGGCTAAGGTCTGATCTAGTTATGTTAAGAAAAACATATCAAAATTTTAAAAATGTCATATTTTTTCAAAATAAACTAAAAAAACGAGGGCAAATAAGTTCAAATAATAATTCTACTCCCGTCAACAAACATGATGTAATTGTTGCCATGTTTGCCTTGCATAAGTACATCCGTAAAATAACAAAGAAGACAAATTGTATTCTATGTTTGAACAACATCCAGATTACATGGGAGGTGATGATCTTTGTGATGTACGTGGCACAAGCACAAATAATGACGATATTCACAGTGAAACATCTAACGAGATGAAATATATTCAAAATGATATTGTCTCATCAATATGGAATGCACGTCGTCGATAATTTATAAATAACGCATAGTGGTATTTATGTAATGTTAAGCATGCAAAGTAACTCTACTTATTTAGAGAGTTTTTTTATTTAAATATGTATGTCCTTTAAGTAATTTTATATTTTTTTAATAACGGCAATTTTAACTATCTCACAATAACCTATCACACATGTTCTAAGCAGGACTTCATTCCACAACTATTTGTTTGTGGAGCTTTTCACACAACATGGTATACCATTGGAACAGAAGCCCTTTGTTAATTTTACACATTATTATTACAGCTACAACTACTCAACCAAACACTTTCATAAAATAAATTACTACTGCTAATTGCTAGTTTTGCCAAACATAGCATAAATTCTTGTGTATTACGGCTCGCTAAAACATCTTTGTTATGATAATGCATTATCATGATTCAAAACCCAACTGTCATAAATAAGAAATTAATAAAACCCTAGCCATCTTCTCGAATTTCCTCACGCAGGTTTCCACTTCTTCAGGATCAACATATCCGATGACAACAAGTCTTCTTTTTTCCCTATGAGTGGAAATAGATTCAACGCCCATAAGACTAGATACTGCCTTCTCTATCTTCTCGATTTGAGTTTCACCATTAAAGGTCACTCCCAGCTCAACTTTCAATTTCTGGATTGTACAAAACATGGAAGGAAGAACATGGTTAAGACCAACAAGGCAACAACTAATATATAAGAATCAATAAACCTTGAAGAACTGCATGAAACTGATTATATGCCTTAAGTGATAATACTATTAGTACTTTAGTAGTAATTACTCATATTATTAGGCAATTAATCTCTTTTCATATGTATTTATGCGCTCATTGTACTCATCATTATTTGAATGATATAATTCCACATGCAAAACCACTAAACCGGCCTTTTAAAAATTAAGAACTTTTGTGTGGGTAAACCTCCGTAATAGAGCATATAACATGTATTAATGCGCAATATATTTGCAGATAATACATATATACAGTATCTCAATAGCCTTGGTCATATTATGTACTCGTAAATCCTAGAAGTCGTAGATGAAAAATATCAAGACTTTCATATATATTGCAACAGTATTTGTGACCAAAATATCAGATATAAAAAATTGATACTCTTAACTACAAATTTTATGATATAATTCTTTATGAATTTTTGAATGAAAGCCCAAACTCTCTTAATACTTGTATACAGAAGAAAGAAAGAAGCAGGGATAAAAAAAAAAACCCTCATATATTCATTTTACCAAAAATTGGTCTATGTAACAGATTAACTTGTATCACGGACAAATAATGGCAATTCATGCCGAAAAGAAATAGAGTATCAATGTAAATACGTACTGTGTGATACGAGTCTTTAATAAGCTTCAGATCCGGTCCATTAAAGGATATTGACTGACGAGTTTTTCTCCATCCTTTAGACTCTGAGCATTTGTCATATGAGAATCTATCATTATTTGCAGTTTAATCTGAAAGACTAAAAACAATCAAGAACAACTCTGAGAGGAACTAACCTGAATAGTGAACGGTGTCATCAAATATATATTTTAAACAGTGAGAGGTCCTTGATCTGAAGAAATCATGGCGGCAAAGATAGTAGTAAGCTCCTTTTTTCACCTCAAAATCAGACAGATCTCCTCCAATCACTTCTTCCTCTTTTGTGTAATTTTCCTTGTTTTCCTCTTGCTGCACTTCACCATCATCTGTATACTCAATGCTTGCATCACACACACTTATTACCAATCCTTCCTCCCCAAAGATAGACACATTGACTTCATCACCCGCGTCTAATATGTATCCGATTGGCCAATTGCTTAACCACACAACATCTTCATCAACTCTGGGTTTGCAATAGACATCAGGGTTGTATACCCAAGTAAGACCCTTTGTTCTATTGCTGATTTTGGCAAACAATAACCAATAATCTTTATCCTCACCTGATGATCTGTATAAGGCGGTTATATTTAATGCTTGAATCCTGCGTTTCTCTGGGCATAAAGGCACATGAAAGGATAAGAACAGTGATGATGCTGGGTAATCAAATGACATCATGCTTTTATCCTTGATGCCTTGCAGAAATGTGCTCCTTATACCGTATTCGTACAGCATCTATGCCAAATGAAAATACAGTTAGTCATACATTAAATAATTTGCAGATGAACGATGTTTTTATTTGCTACTGCATGCATATGAGAGAAAGAGAAAGAACCTGGATATGCCAAATTCTGCCTTTAGTAATCACATCACCGACCAGGTCCACCTTATGATCTTCATATGCTTTGATCCATTTCATATTCCCCAAATCTGATTCATCAAGGCTTGCTATGGGCACCAGTTTAAGAAGGCCTTGAATTTCAGACAATTTGAAACAACCATCATATCCAAACTTCTTCAGACTGAAACGAGCTGATTGGAATGTTATTTTCTCTAGTGATGTACACCAATGTGTATGCAAATTCTCTAGCGTATTTGGGAGACATACAATGGACTTCAGGTTTGGACAAGAATTCAAATTGAGTACTCGAAGCATTTTAAGATCAATGTTATTGGGCAGTGACTCAAAAAGATTACCTCTTAAACTTAAGTAGAAGAATGATTGGGCATTAAATTCCACACAAAGATCATTGTTATACTCAAATTCGCAATAACCAATATATAAATACTTTAAGGACATGGGTAAGGAAAACAAGGGCTCTTTAGGTGTTCCTCCACCAATACGTAAAGCTTTTAGCCTTTGCGGTTTCACGTACTTCTTATTCGATGAAGCCTTACACAGTTTCTTGCACCCTGTCAAGTTCACTTTAGCAAGATTCTTGAGGCCTCCTATGGTTTTACATAGATCAGTTAAACCAGTACAATACCATAGGATCAAAGTTTCAAGTTTAGGGAGTCGATCAAGATTGCGGATACTGACAAGTTTCTGACAACCTTTGAGATTTAAGATCTTGAGCGAACTAAGAACCTGTTCAACGAATAAAAGTTTAATTTATCATCACGCATACAAATAAAGATTATCAAAAACAGAGAAGCTCAAAGGTAAAGTAAAAAATAGTAGCTGAATTTCTACCATGGGTGGTTCAAACTTTTTCAGCTCTCCGTAACTCATGTCTATAGCCACCAAGCTGCTCATCAATAAGCCAGAGGGTATCATTTGCAGATGACACCAATGCCAGCATAACCACCTTAACTCAGGAAAATTCTTGTAGGACCCAGTAAGTTCCACATTTTTTAGCTGAAGCCATCTTAGTTTGTCCATCTTTGCAAAGGAGCCTGTTTTAAGGGCTAATGCCTGAAAATTTAGCATGCAATGACGTAATAAGAATACCTCATACTAAAGAAAGTTAAATACCTTATGAACCATTAAATATTCATAGATAGAAATTTCATCATCATGTTTCATGAATTACTAGCATTCTCTATGCTAGATAAAGGCTAGAGTCATGACTGTTTGGAAGAGAAATAGAGTAAGAGATTACAAATCAATTATATGATGCATATTCGAGTAGGACATTTAAACAATGTGTATTTACTGTTGAAACAGAAGAATGAGTAGAGTCAGATACGAAATCTCGAGAAGTTCCCTGATAACTCAAATAAAAACTTTCTTACACTAGAAAAAAGTGCAAAAGAAGTCAAACTATTTCTTCCTTCATATTTGATGTAGCTGGAATTGACTACTTGGGTAAACAAGGGTAATAGGGTATGTCAGTGCACTAACTGTTAGGACTTAAGTAGAGCCACTCAACCATCGTGGTAATGCTTATACTTCATAATTACTTATTCCTGTGGTCCTGAAGACGTCTACCTTACTTCATTCCAGCTGTCACAGCTCAAAACTGGTGAGCAACACAGTAGATCTTCGGACCAGAAAACATCTCGCCCATGTGAAAATTATGATATATATACATAATTTTGCTAAAAAAAAAAAAAAAAAAAAAAATCTGTATTTCTTGTTTACTTATTTGGCTTACCTCTGATCTCATCC